>CM021107.1:226865045-226991565 GCA_007115665.2 Sequoiadendron giganteum | reverse complement strand
AAGGGACACATTTCCATTAGGAATGAAAAGACCATTTTCTACAAATTACACTATTATGAGAACTTGTAAATAACCCACCTATTTGATACTATGCACATCGAAAAAAAATTGTAGAGTGTTTGTGAAAACATCTAAATGGAACCAAATTTGAAGAACAAATAAAGTTACAAAAGGACTCCAAGTTGTCAATATCATGTCAAACATGTGGTTGCATGAAAATAACTTATTTGTTCATGCTCCATGGATTTTTACATCAAAATAGAAATAAAAAATATCAATGATATGTAATGAAAAACATAAGATTTCCTTATGATTTTGGTGCGACATTTAAAAACTTATTCACAAGAGATGGGTTATAGTTCTCAGGGCTAAAAACACATAATTGGCACAACTAGATAAATGTAACTTTGTAGAACGTCAGATTTGTTGCAACATAATTATAAATTTGTATCTCTTAGTGATAACAGAAGTTCATACATATTTTAACATTATTTTTGTTAATGGTAATGTAGTATGTGTTTTCCGCAACAATACCAATTACCTTTTATCGTGATGCCACATTAACTATTTACAAATTATCCAAATATTTCAAGTATTTTAAATCCATCATGCATACTCTTCCATGACTCTTATCCTTTGAAGTGCATATTATTGGTAATGTATTTATATACATTTATACCTTTAGTTTTGAACAAATAATAATTCTTTATGATAATACACATTAATATTTGTAGGTGGGTTTTATCTAAAGAGATATATCATGATGAGGTGAATTATTGAAAGATGAATTTCTATTTTTGATGTGTGATATTCAAATGTTCTTCCCTTTGAGCTTCTTTAATTCTCAAGAGCACTACCTTGTACACCTAGTAGAAGAGATTGAAAAAGTGTTGTCCTATCCATATTTGGACAATGTGGCTCATGGAGAGATATATGACAGTTTTAAAATAATTTGTGAGACAAAGGTTCAACCGAAAGGGTCCATGGTTGAGGAGTACATGGTTTTCCAGAAAATTGTTCATTTGAGTGAGTACTTACCTGAATTTCATCTTGAAGCTCCTCGATTATGGAACTATAACACACCCTCAATCATTTGAAAGAGAAAAATTAGAGGGCCAAGGGACTTCAAAGAGGATAAAAAGTATACAAAAATGTTTGAAGTAATTGTTTCTATCTTAAATTTTATAAGACATGGTTTTAAATCATTATTAATTCATTAAACAATTATATTTTTCATTGTAGATGCTAAGGAGTGGGAGTCATTACATTTGTATGTTGCATACAATTCTAACTTTATGTTAGAATGGATGGAGAAGTACACTACACAAAAGAAATTAGAGGATGAAAATGCATAGACCAATGTATATAATAGACATGGTCAAAATATTGTTCGAGGAATTCCTACAAGTCATAAAAGAAAATGGTCAGATAGATGCTCATGTAACTGGTTAAAGACCAATATTGAACAAGAGGCAACAAAGGGGAAGCATAGAGTGTTGGAGGATATTATAGAGATTGATTTTATATATTTCAAGAAAATTATTTTTTATGTTCAATGGTACAAGCTTATCAAAGTGGTTGAAGACAAAACTATATTGCTACACAAGAATGGATTCTATATGATCAATACATCTAGGTTTGAAGCCCTTTCCGAACCTTACGTGTTTCCAAATCAATGTGACTAGATATTTCTCATTCTAAATTTAGAACAACCTGGTTGGTCGTTCATGATTAATTATGATCCAAGAGGAAAAAGAGTGATATTTATTCAAGATGTAAAGGACCATGATTTACTTGAAGATGCAAAAATTTCCCTTGAAGACATGGATGGTCAAGATGAAGACGATAAAAAATTATTGTCAATGATGTGTATGACCAAGATAAAGATTATGATGAGTTTATTGAAGTGTCTAAAGGATATGACCAACCACATGGGCATCAAGTCCATGAAGATGATAAATTTATTGATTTTTATTTACCTATAGCTAAAGGTGAAGAAGACCATGAAAACTATGGAATTGATTTATTTATGGATTTAGAGCCCATTAATGACGGTGCATGTATGCAATCAAATGAAGACATTTCATGTGAGAATGACATTATTTGATCATCATGTTCACTTCGAGATAGTTGTAAGGATTCAATACAATATAATTAACTCTTTATAGGTTAAGTATTATGTTTTTAATTGTACACAAAATGTAATGGGAATTAAGTAATTTGAATGTTTTGAGTGTTTTGTTAGTGGATGTTTGTAACATCAATGAATATAGCTTCCAATTTTTTTCAATTGGATAAGTTGTTTCATTTCATTTTATTATTTTTTTAACAATTTACTTGGAACACTTTTGTGTTTGAAAGCTTTATGCAATCAAAACCTGTGCACTTTATGCAATTGACACCTAGGAAAGAGAAACACAATACCATAAAGCTAAAAAACTTTGAAAGTTGAGCATTGTTTATATTTTTTATGTATTGAAAAATAATTAAAATTATGTATGTTATTGTTTATGTGTTAGTGAATTTGAATTATGTTACTAATATCACTTGCATATGTTTTCTAATTAATATTTTTTCATTTTATGACATTATGTGTTTCCATAAGAATGTGCCTATGGATGCTCTTGGTTCTACTATGACATCATATCTAAATTCATTCCAACCCCTATCATGTCCTTTAGCATATCTAGTATTATGTCAGTGGTAAGATGTGATCTAGATTCTTGTGCATTTGATTAATTTATTTCACCTTTTATATTTTATCAATATTTTTATTTTTTTCATAAGGCATTTCTAGAGTAAGTCCACCAAGAATGCATCTTGTTAGCATGCAAGATCTGATTATGTCATCTGATACATCCAATGTTATGCAAAAATTACGATTCAATCATATGTTTGTGTGAGTTTGATTATGTTATTTCCCCTATTATACCACTTTAATATTTATATTTCTATCTTACAAGATGTTTCAAAAGGATGTGTCATTCCCTCTACATCTAGACCAAAAACACATATCACAAGAGTGGCATCAAGCACAATACCTCATAGTATTCCCTCTACATCAAACATGGATGCTCCTAGTATCCCTACTGAAATGGGCATGCATGCCCCTATTAGGAGTATATGACAAATAAATAATCCATCAAGTTTGGTTTCAGTTAAAATTCTCCCACCAACACCTGAACAAGTTTCATTGAGAAGTCTTATGGAATCACAATCAAGAATACCAAGGCTCCTACCAGAAACTCTTGAAAATGTTGAAATTAGGAAAGAAATAAAACAAATTAAGTCATGGGAGAGGACATTGTTGGGGAATGCAAGGATTATTTCAAATGAATAGGTAAAATTATCTACAAATATTATCTTATTATTCTTTCTACTTCATATTTTATTTTTATCACTATAATAGCATGTTGACTAGTAAAAAAATCATTAATGATTACATGGTTACTTTGTGATACTAAAATGTGATTGCATGGTTACTTGATGATCTCATTGTAAATACAGGAAATAAATGAAAAAGTGATTGATGTACCTATAGGGGCATCTACCTCAACCCCTAAGATTGCAACAATATCCTCAATGATTACAAGAGGAATGCAAAAAATTATAATCTTGCTCACCTCAAAAAGAAATGTTTTGAAGGATGAAATGGGGTTAAAATTCTCTTTATTTTCATTGTGCAAAACAATTATTTGTCAATACAATTCAAATGGATTGTAGAAGAAAGTCAATGCTAAGAAAGATGAACTCTTTAAAGATGTCACAATAGCATTTGGAAATCTTGGTTTTAATAAGGAAATTATTCTAAATATTGTACAAAAATACATTCACTCTAAATGAGATAATTTAAAGTCAAAGCTGAAAAAAGACTTGAGATATACATGTCCAACTTGATAAAAAACCAAGTGATATGGGATAGAACTTGTGAAAGATGCCAAATTTAAGAAGAATACCCACAATAATCCAAACTATAGGTCATTTTCACAAGGAGGATCTAAAAGATGCATTTAGAATACAATAAAAGCATCCCAAGTTAGGGTGTCAAGCATTGGATCCCATAAATTAGGATCTGGTGGGTACAATAACATTCATAGTGGTTTTTTTATAGTTTGGATAACAATACATTTGAAGAACAAAATAAATTGCAACTTAAATGGATAGAATTGTTATCTCATGAAGAAGAATACTGGAGGTAGAAATCTAGGGAATTGTGGCTGAAAGATGGTGATAAGAATACCAATTTTTTTCATCACTCAGTTCAGGCCAAAAGATCAAAATCTGCAATATTTGTTATTCAAGATAGTATGTCAGGAGGAATTCTTGTTAATGAGAAAGATATACAAAATGAAGCAGTTAAATTTTTCTCAAAAATGTTATCAAAGCCTGTCAATTCAAATGGGGATTTATCTACTGAAAAAGAGGAACTTTTGCAGCATATTCCCCTTTTGGTTTCTTCGAATGATAATTTGAGGTTGCTTGCTCCTTTTTCTCTTAAAGAACTTAAAGAGGTTGTTTTTTCAATGTCGCCAAATAAGGCCCTAGGTCCTGATGGTTTCACAACCATCTTTTTAAAAAAATGTTGGGATTTTATTGGATTTGATATTTTGAGTGCTCTGGAAGAATCAAGGAAGTCTGGTGGAATGTTAAAAAATTTCAATGTCACAAATATTGCAATCATTCCAAAAATCTTGTCTCCTAAGTCATTTTCATATTTTAGACCTATTTCACTATGCAATACAATATACAAAATATTCACAAAAGCCATTTATCTTCGCCTTCATCCTCTCATTTCCACTCTCATATCCGAGGAGCAAGGTGGTTTTGTTCCTGGCAGAGAAACTCCAGAAGGAGCAATTGTGGCTCATGAAACTTTGCATACCATAACCTCAAATCAATTGCCAGCCATGATAATTAAACTAGATATGCAAAAAGCATATGATAGAGTTGATTGGTGTTTTTTGAAACAAGTGCTTTTGAAGTTCAACTTCTCTCCTAAATGGTGTAAATGGATAATGGCTTGCATTTCTAGGGCACGGTTTTTGGTTTTAATTAATGGTTCTTCTGTAGGGTTTTTTAACTCTTCTCAAGGTGTCCAACAAGGTGATCCACAATCGCCATTCTTATTTATCATTTTGGCTGAATCTTTGAGTAGATCGTTTAAAAATGCAAATCTTCAAGGGAAGATAAAAGGAGTTATTTTCCCAAATGCAAATATATCTATAACTCATTCTTTATTTGCTAATGATACTCTTCTATTTGGTAAAGTAGATATGGTAGAAGCAAAAAGCATAAAAATCCTTTTGGATAACTACACAAGAGTATCAGGCCAACAGGTAAATGTAGATAAATCAAAGATTTATTTGTTTAACACTAAAGCCTCTACTGAAAATTCTATTGTCAAGCTTTTTGGTTTTAGCCAGGATCATTTTCCAAGTAAATACCTAGGTATTCCTTTCTTCTCAAGTCAAAGTAGGGTTTCTTATTGGATCAAAATAATTCAAAATATTCAAGCAAAATTACTCTCCTGGAAAGGTCGTTGGCTCTCTTTAGCAGGAAAAATTCTTTTAGTCAAATCAGTTATGTCATCCATTCCTAATTACTTTATGTCAATGTTGAAAGCTCCTAAATCTATTTTGCTTCAAATTCAGAAATTAATCAGGAAATTCTTGTGGTCTAGTAATTTGGATGGAAAAAAAAAGATACCTTTGATTTCTCTGGAAACTATGTGTTTGAGTAAGGTAAAGGGAGGTGCAGGTCTCCAAAATCTTAATGATAGAAATGTTGCTTTGGGTGCTAAAATGGTTTGGTGATTGTTCTCAAAACCAGCATTAAAATGGTATCATATAATGCAAAATAAGTATCTGGATAGTCAAATCTCATCAAGAATTTTCACAGTTTTAAATCCTCCAAGTGGTTATGCAATGTGGAATTTCATATTGTCCTGTAGAAAAGTAATCCTTCCTCATTTATCTTGGGAAATAAATGATTGTAAACAGGCTCAGTTCCTGGAATGACTCTTGGAATGGGTTCAAGAAGCTCAATTGTTATAATTTGGATTATTCAATAGCTTTCTTATCTACAAAATTTGGTATTTATGTGCATCAATATTTTGACAATGTTGACTCAATATCAGGAAAAGTCTGTTGGAAAGATTTTTTAAGGGAACCAATTGACAACAATCATAAAGTAATCATTGCATCTATTTTGAAGGATAGAATAGTTTATGTTTCATCTTGCTTAGATAGATTATTATGGAAAAAAATTGATAAAGGTTGTTATTCAGTCAAAGAAGGCTACCTTTCCATTTCAAAATCTAATTCAAATCTTCAAAGCCACAGAGCATATAGTTTTTGTTGGAATTCAAAAATTCTACCTAAAGCTGGTTGTTTTGCTTGGTTAGCAATTCAGAGCAAAATCTTAACTAGTGATAAACTATTGAGATTGAAAATTTTTGTTCCATTCAATTGTGTTCTATGTGGTCAAATGTTAGAAGATTCAAATCATTTATTTCTTACATGTTCATTTGCTCAAAGTTGCTGGCATTTTGTCTTATCAAGGTTGGAGTTCCAGTTACCTCTGCCAAATTCTTTATGGGACTTATTCTCTAGCTAGCCTAAATTGTACCAGTCATCCTTCTTTGCTTGCATATGGGAAGTGGTTCCTACTTCGGTCTTATGGTCTATTTGGTGGGCAAGGAATAAAAGCATATTTAGAAAGGAAAAACAAAGCATAGAGAATATTTTGTCTTCTTTAGAAATTTCAATTTCTGAATCACTAAATGCCTATTTATCAAAAAATAAGAACACAGGTTCATCTTTCTCAGATTGGGATTCTAAATCTCTTTCAATTTGGGCCCTCTTAGTTCTCCCTTTCAAAGGTAGTTTCCTCAACGTATCAAACAAAATTGATAGATCTAAGGTTACATGGTTGTCTCCTCCTATGGGTTTTTTTAAACTAAATTTTGATGGTGCCTCAAGAGGTAATCTAGGAAGTTCAGGAGCTGGGATAGTATTAAGGGACCATAAAGGATTGGTTCTTTGTGCAAAATCCATCAAACTACCAAATGGAAGAAATAATTTTGCTGAAGCACAAGCTTTACTATATGGTTTGAGAATGGCCCAAGCTTTTAAAATCTCTCATTTAGAGATTGAAGGTGACTCCCTAATTCTAATTAATGCTTGCAGGGAAGGGAATTCGCATAATTGGAAGCTAGCCTATTTTTTAAAGCAAATTATAAAGCTTTTGAATCATTTTTCGCATTACAACTTATTGTATACTTATAGAGAAGGTAATTTGGTGGCTGAATTCTTAGCTAATGTTGGTTGTGATCAAACTGAAAGTGAAGTGACTCATATTGTTCAAATCAGGAAAATTGATTTTGACTTGGAAAAGTTAATTTCAAAAGAAGAAGTCTTTTTTTTGAATATGAGGTATCATTGGATTTTTAAATTTAGTTGGAAGTATCAATTATGGAGGTGCTAGTTGGAAGAATCATTATTCTTGTAACTCTCACTTTTATGGTTGATGTTTTCAAATGAATTGTATGTTTCAAGTTTGAAGATATCAGCTACTATCTTATGATGACAACTTTTCATCAGTGTGTTAGCATGGTACAATTCAAAATCTTTTGTGATTGTAAGGCAATCTTGGGATGCTTTGTGAATGATTATATGTTATGAAGAAGTACAAGATAGTAATCGCCTGATAAGCATTGATAAAGTTATATTTTGTGGTTCTTCATTCAATTTGATCATGTACAAGAAATCATAAGATAAAACTATCTAAGTTGTCATGATGTGGATGTCAATGTGTTTCATGCTAAAATCACATGGCATTACACTTGCTTTCTCCGTACCAAGTGGAGAGGAATTGTTGGATCGTGGTCTTTCACTTCTGAACAAACAATTTTGAAAAGGTATGTCAATACATTCATTACTTTATCCTCCAACAAAAATTTTCATGATAAGTTGGTAAGCTTACAAGTTATAAGGCAGTTTGAAGCTTATATATTCGGTGAAATTAACTATTTCATTTCATTCAAACAAGTAAAGTTTGCTTAGCTTTGTGTGATTATTCCAAAGACAGTTTGATCTTCCTGGTATTTAACGTCAGTTGCAGGAAATATAATGGAATATCATCCTTATAATTTTAGAATGTGGCTTCCAATTCAAAGCTGGGAGAGCCCAATTTTTGGTAAGCTTGATATGCGGCTTTTGCAAATTGTTTCCAAATTCCGATGCTCGTGTGATTATAAATGTTTCATATCCATAATAGGCAGAGAGGTACTACAACCTAGATCAAGAAGGTTGATCTTTCCATCAAATATTCTTTCAATATTTTTATCTAATGTTATGGATATCTTACAGTGCTTCGATTCAGTAAATACCATAGCTGATACAATGGTACATGCCATATTTCTGGAAAATGAGGCAATACTTTCCAGTGCTCAAAAATATATTCTCACAGGGTCAAGGTTATGTGGGTGGTATTTTTCCTCCCCATTTTTTACCAGATAACAAAGAAATTGTTAATACTTATGATGCTTTAAAATTGTCTCTTGAATTTTCTGACCCCAGTCACTCAAATAAAGCATTATCAAAGTTCTCACATCAATTGGGAAGGGAAATGACTGAAAGCTTCAGGGAAAAATTTCATCATATATCTTTTCAAATTCATTATAATTGTTATCATGCAATGTCTCCATTACAAAGAAAATCAAGGAATATGCAATATCCTATCCTGGAAGGGTCTCGGTTTGAGGCACACGATCAACCTTATGATGATAACAACATGGAGCTTGTGAACAAGGCAGTAAATTCTCAGTTAGAGGAGGATGGTAATGAAGAGCAGGGGGACAACATGGAAGAGTTCATGCCGATGGAGGAGTAACAAGAAAGGCAACAAATTTTTGACTGTGCAGCAGATTTTGTAAAAAAATGTATCATCGGCCATCTATTGGCTTGTAAATCGGGAATTATCTACAAGTGGTAGCCTTGGATAATTAGTTCCTGATATGACTGTAAATAGTCATTTCATTGTAGTATGTTTAATCTAATATTTTGTATTTCTATGATGGGCTATAACCGAAGGTTTTCTCATTGGCTCTTTCCTCCCGGTATGCCCTTTGAGCCAGCAAATGTATATGTTTACTAATATATAAATATATAGTGGCTAGCCACTTTTATCAAAAAAAAAAACATTCATAGTGGTTTGGTAAGTGAATATTTTCATCTATTATATTCTCTATTTTATAAAAAAAATCATGACAAACTTGTGATTTAATTGTATCTTATAAGTCATTATACCCTATAAATTTGGTTATATTTGTTTATGCGGGTATTTTCTTCTTTCCAATGTGTTGGATTTGTTTCAATCTCTGGATGAAATCGAAGAATTGGCTAGGAGGTACATTAAGTTTCAATTTCGCATAGAAAATGTCATTCTTAGAGCGGTTCAACAGTATAATTTCTATAATGGAGAAGGGTTTATTGGGGGTCTCTTCCCTAGAAGGCTGATTCAAAAGTGCTAGGGTATTGAGGAAGTTTTTGATGCCATTCAGCTTGCTTTGCAACACAGAAATGAAAACATTTTGTTGTGGGATATAAGGAAAAACAAGAGTGTGTGTGTACATTGATGGAGCTCAAAATTAAAGACAATTTTTATGCTTTGTCTTTTCTTTTTTGCATAGAGAAATTAAAAAAAGAAAAGCTAAAACTGTGATCTAAGTTGCTACAAAATTAATAATTATTAGTTTACATAGCAAAAAGCATAGATTTTCATGGTTTATTAAATTTTATGGTTTGAAGCAAAAAAATAAGGTCTAATATATTATTTTACTGAGTTAAATTGTGTTGTGTATAAGAATCCCAACAATCAAATTTATTAGGTAGAGAACATGAAGAGGAGCTTAAAGAACATGATGAATTGTTTGTTGCACACAATAATTTGATTGTCATTCTTGAACCTCAACGGAAAACCATATTTGAATTTCAACAAGTGGGAGACAAGAATAGTGAAAAGGGTGTTCAATGTGATGAACAATTGACACTCACAATTAAAATAGTGCCACGTAGAAAGAGAACACACAAGAAGAGGATGGATAGAATTAAATGAACAAAAGACATATTTGTTTCTTATATTTGGGAAATTAGTGTTAATATTCAATAATGGTTATTCCATATCCATGGTATGTTTTTTGGTTGTGGAGAAAAACCAACATCATTTTGTAAGATACAAAACATATGAAATAATTACAATTAATACGACATTTCTCATTGTTATTTTTGATTAAGAATTTACTTTTCTTTTTCATAGATTTTTTTGAGTAAGAACAATAGTAGTTGGTTCTAATGATTGACTTTCTATTTGAACCTATTTACCTTTGTTGATCTTCCGCCCTTTTGGAATCTGTTTAATTGGGTTTTCCAAAATAGTGTTCATTTTTTCTCCTAGAAAGGTAGATTCATGCTACGTATAATCATGGCTCCATTCTATTAACATTTTCCTTCTACAACTTTATCCATCTAAATCTTATTTACTACTTCTTAAGCTTTAGATTGCAAAAGAGGTGGTACAATTGGCAGAGTTGTGCTGTAATACCCCTCCGTTTTGCTTCTCGTTTGGTTTGTCTTATGCTATGTTTGGTTGCAGTTACTTTGATACTAGATACATTTTTTTATGATGTTTTGATTGCTACTATTGAGCGACAACTATTATTGTGGAATGTGGTTATCTGATTATTGTTTCACATGCATTATGGATTAATGATGTTGTAAATTTAACATGAGATGTTATTATGAGATTATTGGATTATGATGGAAGTGTCAGTTTCGATGAGTGTATTGGTGAAGAAGACGGGTTTGCATCACTCGCTTGCGAGCACCCTATGAATCCGTAATTCCTTCTTCACAGTGTGTATTATATGCTGGACATATTGTATGATGTTTACTTGGTTGCAGGATTGTAGGTACATGACATCGACTCCACCTGGTTTCACAGGTTTGAGCGTGTCGATCCAACGATTAAGTTGAACGGGAGATAGTAGCTAGGTAACATGTGTCAAGTCCACACCCTAGCCTTAGTGTGTCGTCAGCTTTGGTTGTTGAGTAATAGTTTACCTTATTTTAATATTATATGATTATGAAAGGTGCGTATTTATTTAATCAATATTTAGAATAATTGCATTTAAATCATGTTGATGGTTATTTAATTTAAATTATGCAATGCGGATAAAAGTTATAGCTAAATTAATTAATTATATTTAATTAATTAAATTTAATCCAAGGGGGTTGAATTTAGTTATTAAATAATTAAATTAATTAATTAAATGTGATGCAAGAAAATGAAAGGAAATAAAATAATTAAAATTAATTTTAGAATTTAATTTCAACTTGTGGGAATTAAATTAGAAATTGTAATTAAATGTTTACTTGGGAAATGAGTTTCAACTTTGAAAATTGATTTATTATTTAAAATTGCATTTTAAATTGAAAGTGGGTTTTCGAAAATTGAAATTGAAATTAAAATATCTAATTTGCATGTAATGTGAATTAGGGTTATATTAGGTATTTTTGATTTATAAAGAATACATGTTTTAATTTTAGGGAAAAAAAAAGTCTTTAGGGAAATTCATTTTTACAGCAGAGAAGAATTTTTGGGGAATATTGCAAAAGAAGGGTTTGGAGAAATTTTGATGGGAGATTTGATTTGAGAAAGGTCTGTATGCATTTGTTGGGTTTTGGATTGGATTGTTGCATGATTGAAGAAAATTTGGGAGAGCTGTGGAGGAGGCTTGCATCAGAAATTCATCTTTGCCTGTAGCTTCTTGAACCAGGTTTTCCTCTTTGTGTTTTATTGTTCTTAGTTACTTTTAAAATAATAGTGAATTAAGATTTGTTTGTTAAATCTATTATAGAGAAGAAATTTGTAATTGGAAGAAAATAATTAAATAAATTTTAAGCTTTTGTTTTTGTGAAAATTCTTTAGTAAAATTGTGAAAACTTTAGTAGAATTTAACTGATTGGGGCAAATGGATTAAAGGAATCGTGTTGAAACTATGTGAAATTGTGATGTTCTCTGAAAAATTTGCATAATTTTACTTCTAAATGAATGTTTCAGAAAAATTTCTTCAATTTATTTAGCAATGGAAATTCTGGTAAATATATATACATATATCATATACTTACATATATATATATATATTATTAATTAATATATACATATATACATATGTAAATACATATGATATATATAAATATATTTTACTGGTTTAAATTTTATATTTTTCCCATTGCCGTCTGTACGACGTTCATGGTTTTAGGCTGAAAACTGAAATTTTATTTTAAAATAAAATTGTTGTATTTGGGGGAGGCTTGGGAGGCGCTGCCTCCACCGCTGTCCCCATGAGGGGATGACTGTGGAGGAAGGGCCTCCGCAGCCCCCGCTTCCCTCTCGCTGCTTTGTCCATGTTTGTGGGAGGCGTCGCTGCCATTGGCAGCGCCCTCCACACAGTGTGTGGAGGGAGCGCCACCCCTCAATGCTTACGGCCACCCAATGGCTGGGGTTCGGCTGTGCTAAGCACAGCCCCCCAAACATTGGGGCTTCCTTTGGTGTTTAGGGAAATGGCGAATCCGGCGGACAGTTGCTTGGTTCGATCATGGCCGCCATTCCTTAAGGATTCTTAGGGTTTGGTGTATAATCTTTGTTTTTAATAAAAATATTAATATGATATTTTTTATTGCAATGAAAAGTTTTAATTAATATTAAATATTGTTAGTTAAAAAAAATGGATATTATGATATAAATAAATATATTTATCATGTGAGTTAGGGGATTAATAAAATGAATAAAATGGGTACTTTGTAAACTTGTATGTTTGGAAATTAAATCATAAAATATTTTAGTTGTATTTAAATAGTTGGATAGCATAGACAATTGGAAAATTTAGTTAAGGAATATTATTATATTTTATTGGGATAGTGTAATTTTTTTTATTATTGTAAAATCGATATATTTAATGTATAAATAAAAGGAGATATATATGTTAATATATATAAGAATAGTTAGGTTATGCATGGATGGCATACTAGGTACATTTAACGAATATATTACATAAGTAATTAATATGAAGAATATGAGTAGTATTTCATGTCGCAGTATTCAGACGCATGTAGATGAGTTTTGCATGGAGATTTTAAAAGATAAAGTTGAATGCATGGTAAATTAGGTAAGAAAGAAGACATTTTATTATACATTGAAGGAATTGTAGGTTTAAATAGGAAATTGATAAAAGATATAGATTTTGGGTTAAAAAGATTGAATATAGTATTTGCAATAGTTTTATATTGGATTAGAAGCAAATTTAGGAAATGATTATATTTGGAAAGGGCAAATATTTATTATGTTTTATTTATTTTCATAGAGCAATTTAATCTATTGTGAATGGAATATTAAAGAATATATGTAATTAAATTTATTAATATATATATTTGGTGTCTATATAATATGGAATATATATATATATATATTAAGTGTAAATTCATTATCGTATTTTATTTTAATACGATGCCTGCAATATAGTATTGAATAGAGACTTAAAAATGGATTGATTAGTGTATGTGGGTAAATAGATAGAGAAACGATATTTTATTATATTAAAGTGATTTCATGTTCTAAATAAGAAATTGAATGAAATGTAAGATTTGGTTAGGAAATGGAAAGAGTTTACTTGCATGGATTTGTGTCGATTTAAAAGTAAATTAAGAAGTTGTTTTATTGATGAGGCAATCAATTATTTTATTTATTAATTTCTATTTAGATTAATTGAATCATTGTGATTGGATTGTGAAAGAGATATGGATTTAGTATATCCAAAAGTAGTATCTTCCTCCTAATTATCTTAAAGGATTTAATTCTCTGTATTCAGTAAAGGGAAGTAAGTCTAATTGTTTTGGATGTCCAATAAAGAAAGAGGAAATATGGTATATGGTTAGTTCAGTTAATCTAGGTATTGTGCCTTTGACTTTGTCAACATCCTCTATTGAATGATTATGGATTTAAGAAATCCAAATGCTAGATTTGAAATAATATATTGAATGCTTCTGTAGCTACGTCGTCATGTCGTACGTTGGGATATGGGATTAGGTGTTAATCTAAATTTCTAAGTCTTCCAGAAGAACTTAGTGAATGAGGGTTGTTGAATCTTTATGTCAACTAGTTGTTCTTCCCTTGTGTGGTGTATGGTGTCTTTCAGTTATTACCCTGTTTTCATGAACGGGGATGTTTTGTACCTCCTGAAAAGGAGTGGACTATGTGTTTGTTTCCTCCAAGATGGTTAGAGTGGTTATGTTTTCTATTTTGTGTGCATTTGAGAGTCCCTTGGTGATTGGTATTTGTATACGTGTATTGTTCTCTGAACATGCTTGGTCGACTTTATGTCTGGAAACAATGTGACCTATGTCAGTGATATTAGTGTTGTACCTGAGTTGTACTTGTTAGTTCATTTGTTTGGTTATGTCAGCATAAGTCTGCCTTTGGTTAGTAATTGTAGATCTTTGTCCTTGTTATACTATCTCCTAGCATGGGGGGTGGGCCTTCGGGTACCACATGGTCAGGTGGAACATGCACCAAAACTGTTGGGTCCCCCTTGATCTTCAATTCATGGAGGCGAGACATCCAGATGGACAGCTCATGGTTCTTACTATATTTTCTTGCATTGTAATATTTTAGATTGTATAAGTTATTTTATCCCTCTTATGTTTAGGAGGTGAGATTATGTAATTATTATACTTTTGTACTATTGTCTCATTTTGGGAATGAGTGATGTAACTATTGGGTTATGTAAATGATTAAGGAAGTGTATCTTGGATGTTTATCTTATTATGTTTTGTGGTATCATATGTTGATTTAATACTTGTTGCTTAATGCCTTTTTAATGCTATGGTTATATGTAATATGTATGAGTGGGTTTAAGTAATCCTAACCTTGTAGCCTTAGAGGTTGTTGTTAATTAGTAAGTGAATATGAATGTTATTGCACTTTAAAAAAAAAATTGTTCACTTAAATCGTTAATTATAACTTCCTCTAGGGTTACTGGGCGGGGCGTTACATGTGCTACTATCTGGTTGGACCTATTTAACTTCTTTATTTTGTGTAGATGAGGATGATTTTTAGTACACAATTTGAATTTCCACTGTGTTGAAAACTAACAATAAAAATTTTAGCAAACAAGAGGATGATGAGAATCTAGAAACATTAAATGTTAAAAACCACACTATTTTTTTATAAATAATTTTTTTTTTTAATACATTTTTTTATATTCAAAAGATCAAAGACACTTGTTTCACTCTTCTAGCATTCTCTTTGCCTAGTTCTAGCTATAAAATTATTGAAACAAATGCCTACAATGAATATTGGGTAGGTGTTCTCAAAGAACATAAAAAGGATAAATTATTTATTGTCAGATATGCATCTGACGGTTTTTAAGAAGCACAACAAAATTATCGAAGTACACACAAGGACATTTTAGCTGTGGTAAATTCATTTAAATGTTTTCAGATGTTCATTGCAGATCACCCATTTATGTTAAGAACTGATCTATAACATTTCAAAGGTTTATTGAAGAAGGAATCCAAGGATAAGGTCGCTCACAAATGTTTCCTCCATTGGGCACAATTTCTTGCTACATTTGAATTCACCCATGAGCACCTACCTAGAAAGAAAAATCTTGTTGCAGATTTTCTTACTAGAGAAGGATATCAAGAAGGAACAATTTGAGTCATCAGTTCCACTACTACTAAAATTCAAGAAATCATTCCTCCTATTCTTGATTGGAATACTCACCCTTAAGATCTTCTCCATCGTAGTCAACAAGCAAAGGATTATTTGATTCAAAATGAAGTTCTTCAACGACTTCCCCTTCAATTGGATCCTAAGTTCGACTTCTATCAAAATCCTTATTCTAAAGAATAAAATACACTATTTCATCATATGGCTCACCCATATGAAATTTTGTACTCTATGAAAATGTTTGATCCAATATATAAATCTTCAATCCTAACAACTTTTGTAGATCTCATCAAGGAACCTATTCAAGGTCCACATTAGCATGGCCAACTTCTATACTTCTAGTTGGGAACATAATACAACCAACCTTTGTACAACAATCTCAACAGCAAAACATTGGAATGATTGTTGCACATTGACCCTTCTAGCAACTACGAAGAAGAAGATGGAGGACGAACAATTTGTGTGTCCTCTATGTGTATGCAACTAATAAATTCATCAAGATCAATATTTTGTTGAACTATAGAACTTACCAAATCTTGATTTTCTTCTTCCAAGAGTGTTGAGAGCTCAAGTTGTTCTTGCTCAAAGACTCTTTTTAGAGTCTATATGCAGGCTTGTCTCCAAATGTGTCAAGTAGTAGAACCAACAGGAGGGTTCCACTGATGCTTAGGGTGAACAACATGTGTTGGTAGTGGTTGAAAAGATTGTTCAAGGTTGATGAGAGTTTGCTTTTGATCTCTAAGATTTTGGAGCTTTTCTTTACAAGCAAGCCATGAACCTTCAGTACCAGTGACTCTGTGGAGTTCATCTTCTATTTGCTGAATTTATTCATCAATTGAACTAAACTTTGTAGTAGTAGGTATGTAATGTAGGCTAAGAGCCTTTGGAGGAGGTAAATGTCCTCTCATCATATGGTAGAGAAATGAAACTTTTGAGGCATCCAAGTAAGCTGAGGAGCTAGAAGAATTGGTCATGACATCTTCGACTTCAGAGGCATTTTAATAATCTTCATCAGAAGAGGAAATAGGAACATCGACACAATTTGAGGGATAGTCATCTTCAAAATCCTATTCTTCTTCATCAATTATTCCAAGTTCCTGGAGCTTTCTGACTTTAGCTTTTCCTTTATCATTTTCTCTGTCAAGAAACTTGTTAGCATAGTGTGGTCCTTTACAAATATAACAAGTTGGCTTCCATTTTCTAGATTTGCACTTGTTATTGAACTACTTCTTTTTGAAATATCCTCTTCGATATTTCTTTGGCTGATGGCTTTTGGATTTCCAGACAACATTCAAAACACTTATGCTTCTTCTTTTCTTCATCTTAGACTCTGAGTGGTAGGTCTATTGGCCTTAGTCTTCAGTAAGAGCATGACATGTTGCTCGGGAATGAAGAGGCTTTGTCTTTTTTTCAGCTTTGTTGAGAGAAAAATTATGACAAAGTTCTTCATTGCTTTCTATAATATAATTACAATGCTAGGGAAAAGATACTTCATGTAAATCTCATCCAGAGTGGAGGAAATATTCAATTACATGATAAATGTAATATTTCTTTATAGTGGGAAAAGATTGCAAAAAAGTATAATACATACCGTACAGATAATGTTCACCCATATGCCCATTGTAATAGAAATTGAGATATTGGTCAGCAAAATACCTTTTGAGCTGACTGAGATCGTAACACTTGGCATGAATGAATCTATTGTATGTCATTCTTTGAATTGATGATGTATTACCAAAAAACATGGTAATAAGTTGATTTGCAACTGTATCTAGGCCAACATTGAGGAGATCCGTGTAGTAGGCAACATCTAGGTTGTCCCATGTTAATTGAGCGACTCCAGTCATGGCATTGAGAGCCATGAGATTGACTTGCTTCTCATCTACACCTATGCTTGTGTTGAGATAATTGGTGACCCAAGATTTAATAACTTCAATTCTTCAGAGATTCTTGATAGGATTAAAATGGTCAAAGTTAGACCAAGGTGGAGTCTCAAGTTAGCATAAATATATGCAGGTTAGCATAAATATTAGCAAGTGGTGATGGAATTGAATTGATGCAAGCCATTGTGACATGATGTGTGTCAGAGGCTTTTCCTTTGCCTTTATCCATGTATTTTCCAAGGATAGGATTCCATTCTTGAAGCTTGACTTTTGGTCAGAAAGTGACATTAGGTTGTTGGTGTTGAACTTGTTGAAAGGATAATGCACTTTTGAGAAAATTAAGAACAAGCTTCTTTTCTTTAGTTACATTTTGAGAAATGGAATATTTAATAGTGTTACTTTCAGAGACAATGTTTTGAGTAATAGTGTCAATTTTCTTGACACATTATTCAGTGAGTGTCAAGTGAGTAGACTGATTAGCTTCTACTCATACCAGTGCATCATGGATTGTGGTGACATTTGTGGTTTTATTGTTCAATATTACAGATTGTCTAGACTGTGTTGCTTGTACTTGATTATTTATAGTTTTTTGTGTGGTCCACCAGGCTTCCACTTATGCCTTGAAAGCTTTGTAATTAGTTTGGTATCAGAGTTGAGTCCACCCTCAGACTATATTCTCTTGTAATCTGCTAATATTTATAATGGAAGTTGTGTTTTTCTTCTATCTAGATATTGTTCTTGTATTGCTATGGATTTTATCACACCTTCTATAAGTTGTTTCATTTGCAATTTATTTCTTTGTTTCTACGAAGCTTGTTTATTCATATTCTATTTGAAACATAGGAAGAGTCTATATATGCCTAAGTCTGTGAAGTAAGACCTGATTTTAGCTATGTGAAGGCACTTCAGGGTAGTAATATAGCAACATCACTACTGACTGATCTCCTCTACTAGTAAATCGAGATGGATAGAACGAAAATCGTTCTGCAGATACCAAATCAGTAGGATTTTTAGGTTGAACGCAATGAACAAGTAAGTCTTATAGAATTCTTTATGCAAACTGATGTTTCATTAGCTAGATTAGATTTTGTTGCTTCCAGTACATCATCTATTGATCTTCATCAAGGTCATTTTAAACTACCATTTAAAAATCCTGAAGAAATTTACCCTGACGCAAAAGGTCTTTTGGTAGGATAAGTCAAAACATCAATGTAAGGTTTGTGAAATTCAACACCATGTAACCAATGGTTGTGAAGGAAATCTCCAATTTTTCTCTGATAAGCAAATACAAAAATTAGCCCAAATCGCTAGGTCTAATCCAAAAGCACATCAATACATGCACCTTTTCTAGGCTCGCATGGGAGTCGAAGGTCTATACCATTAAGGTCTTCCTATTAATATTTTGTTAATGCTTTGTGATAATAGACATGTTAGAAAATTTGATGTAATTTTAGGAACAGTCAGTGATACTATGACCTATGGTCCCATTCAAATGGATGTTATCTTGATCTATGCAATTAGTCTGTGAGATGCAAATCTCATTGAAGTCCTTTCTTTCAGTTTTAAGAGTGAAAACCTGGAAATGAAACAAGGATATGTAGATAATGCCATATCTTTCCGTGTTCATTACAAATTGTTTAATACTACAATGCCTTTTATGTCTGACTCTCATACTGGTTTACCTAGAGATGAACAATACAGTATTGTTTGGTCTTCTAGTAGTTCACTTGGTCAACTTAGAACCCCTCAAAATGTTTGTTTCAAAGATGTGAAACTTCCTCAATAATCAGAAATAGAACTTTTCTAGTCTGATTCTACTCACACAAAGCTTGCTCAACTACAAGGCATCGCTATTGAAGAAATAGGAGACAAAGTCATTATTAACTTTAATAAACCATAGTCTTCTACTTCAATCCTTGTTGTGCAATCACAACCATTTTCTCCTCGTGTTTTTCTAGCACCAGATGCTAATATTGTCCAACATGATGTTGAATTTGGATGTGTTGCATACCACTATCAAGGCAAAGAATGTGTTGCTCATCGCAAGGCTCAAAAGCACAATAATGTTCCCCAACATATTAATCTTATACACACTCAATCTTTGTGTATGCCTCCATCGTATGTTTCTCCCTCTGTATTTCCATGTCCACACAACAAGCCACATCATCTCTACTGATATTGCACTCATCTAGTTTCCTTAGTTGAAGCTCCTCAATGTCCACATGCACACATTTTTTTAGTTTGATCATGGATTAATGAAGTGTGATAAATATAGCTATGTTTCTAATCACGTTGTGTGTTTTCCGAAACCAACACTAGCTATCACTACAACTGTGGAACAACCAACCCCTATTGGTATTAGTGTCATCTCTGGCACTATTCCTTGATTTAAAGATTTTGTCTTGATTGATGATACAAATGCTTTCTGTATTCCTTATTGGGCACAACATGTCCAAGTAATCAATGTTTTTGATATACCCTCTCATTCTAAGCTCCTTAATTGGTCCAACCTCTACCATCACAAGAACCTTCTCCTTTCTTAGGAAATCCTCCTCAACCAAAAACTCCAAGAAATCGAGCAATCCAAGCATCGTGCCACTCAATTGTATAATGCACATGAATATCTTGCCTGACTTACCACCTTAGAAACTAAGCTTTCTCAGAATGCTCTTGATCAAGTCTGCACTGATCTTCATGATCTCCATGTTGATTACAAAGCTTTCAAGGCACAAGAAAAAGCCTGGTAGACCACACAACAGACTATAAATACTCAAGTACGAGCAACACAATCTAGAAAGTCTATAATATTGAACAATATGACCACAAATGTCACCATAGTCTGTGAAGCACTAGTATGAGTAGAAGCTAATCAGTTTATTCACTTGACACTCACTGAAACATGTTTCAAAAAAATCAACATTGTTACTCAAATAGTTGTCTCTAAAAGTAACACTATTAAATATTCCATTGTTCAGAATGTACCTAAAGAAAAGAAGCATGTTCTTAATTTTCCCAAAAATGCATCATCCTTTCAACAGGTTCAACACCAACATCTTAGTCTCACTTTTTGACCAAAAGTCAAGCTTCGAGAATGGAATCTTATCCTTGTCGAATACACAAATCGACTCAAAAGGTATTTTGCTGACCAATATCTCAATTTCTATTACAATGGGCATACAAGTGAGCAATATCTGTATTATACTTTTTTGCAATATTTTCCCACTATCGAGAAATATTACATTGATCGTGTAATTGAACATCTCCTCCACTCTGGATGAGATTTACATGAAGTGTCTTTTCCCTAGCTCTGTAATTATATTATAATAATTAATGAACTTTGTCAAAAATTTGCACTCGACAAAGCGTAAGAAAAGATAAAGCCTCTTCTTTCTAGAGAAACATGTCATGCTCTTACTGAAGACTATGGCTAGCTTTTACCGCTTAGAGTCCAAGACGAAGAAAAAGAAGCATAAGTGTTTTGAATGTTGCCTAGATACACCACATAAGTGGAAATCTAAAATCCATTAGTCAAAGAAATATCAAAAATGATATTTTATAAACAAGTAGTTCAATAATAAGTGCAAATAAAAAAAAATGGAAGCCAACTTGTTATATCTGTAATGGACCACACTACGCTAACAAGTGTCCTAACGGAGAAAAGGATAAAGGCAAGTTAGAAAGCTCCAAGAACTTGGAATAACTGATGAAGAAGAATTGGATTTTGAAGATGACTATCCCTCAAATTCTAATGATGTTCCTATTTCCTCTTTTGATGAAGATTATGAAAATTCCTCTAAAGATGAATATTTTATGACCGATTCTTCCAACTCCCTCAGCCTACTCAGATGTCTTAGAAGTTTCATTTCTCTGCCACATGATGAGAGGACATTCGCCTTCTCCAAAGGCTCTTAGCCTACATTACATACCTACTTATACAATGCTCAGTTCAATTAATAAACAAATTTGACAAATAGAAGATGAACTCCGTAGAGTTCTTGGTACTAAAGAGTCATGGTTCACTTGTAAAGAAAAGCTTCGAAAGCTAAGAGATCAAAAGAAAGCTCTCATCAACCCTAAACCATATTTTCAGCCATTTCCAATGCATGTTGTTCGCCCTAAGCCTCAATGGAACCCACCTGTTGGTTCTACTACTCGACACATTTGGTGACAAGCCCATATATAGACTCTTGAAAGTATCCTTGAGCAAGCACAACTTGAGCTCTAAACACTCCTTAAAGAATAAAATCAATCTCGTAAGTTCTACAGTTCAACAAAACATTGATCTTGATCAATTTATTGGTCGCATGCACATAGAGTACACACAACTTGTTTGTCCTGCATCTTCTTCACAGCCACCACCTCTACTCTTTCAACCTTTTGATCAATTTGGCGGACGATATCATTCCAAGTTCCTCAATGCCACTTTTACTTGCAATTTTCCCAATGATGAAGAAGAACAAGAATCCCCCATAGATTGGAATCCTCTGGCTAACCCATTGGAACTATTACTAAAGGATCATGCAAAATGGTTGAAACTCATACTAGTTGTCCAAGTATGACATTAACAATTCATTTCTCATATTTTAAAGCCTATCCATTACATTTTCTTATGGATACTAGTGCGGATTTGAATGTTGCACGATTCAATTGCTTTCCCTCTTATAAATGGTTTAAGGCAAAAACAAAGATCTCCTTTGGTAGAGGTCAACACCATTCTCAGTATGTTTGTATAACTCCCATTGAATTTCCTAATGGGTATATCCATGAAGTCAAGTTTGTTCATTTTGAAATTGATTATTATGATGGCCTCATTGGTAGCGATACCCTTAGCTCTTGGGAACCTATCACCTTTTCTAGAGAATTTATTTCTCTTCAACATACCCCAGTTCCTCACCTCAATTTCGAAAAGAGTAGTACCACCAAAATCTATCACATGACCAAAACTAAACCTAATAACCATATTTGGTTTGCCAAACAACAAGCCCAAATTCAAGGACCCTTGAAGGAGTTAGTCCAACAATTCCAACCAATCATGACCAAGGACCTCATAGTATCTACCCACAATTTGTCTTGTTCTCTTCCATCAAAGAAATATTTTGATAATAATGAAATTTTTCCTACTGCAAAGGTTGATTACTTCTCTCTTAGCAAATCCAAAGTAGAGTTATGCCAAAAGGAAATTGCAAAACTTCTACAATTAGGCTTTTATCCCCATCCTCATCTCCATTCAAATGTCATGCCATGTATGTAACAAAGAAAGATGAAAATGGAAACATCATAACAAAGAAACACCTTGTAGTCAACTACAATCCACTCAATGTCTGTCTAGAAGATAATCAATACCCTTTTTCATCCAAAGAACACATTTAGCAAAAGATCAAAGGTGCAAATACCTATTCCAAGTTTGTTTTGTCTAAAGGTTTCTAGCAGATTAGCATAAAGGAAGAAGATAGATATAAAATAGGCTTCTCAGTCCTTTAGGGATTGTATCAATGGAATGCCTTGCCATTTGGTATCAAGACCACGTCTTCTATCTTCCAACAACATATGGACAATATCTTTCATCCATACTTTACATTTATCATCCCTTACATTCATGATATACTGGTATTTAGTCAGTGTCCCCAAAAAAACCTCAAACATCTTGAACAATTCCTTGTTGCATGTAAGCAACGCAGTATCTTGCTTAATCCATCCAAATGCCAATTTGGTAAATCTCAAATTGTGTCATTGTCACCAAATTGTTACCACATGGACAAATGGAAGATCACGAGCATATCCTCAAATGGATCGCTTCTCTACCAGTCAACAATACTAAGGAACTTCAACATTTCTTAGGATTAGTTAATTATGTTGCAGGATTCTATTCTAACATTGTTGCAAATAGAATTTTACTCAATAAACTCCTAAAAAAAAATGCTCCCATTTGGACCCCTACTCATGCTCAAGCAATTCAAAAGATCAAAGACACTTGTGCCACTCTTCCAACAATCTCTTTGCTTGGTTTTGGCTATAAAATTGTTGAAACAAATGCTAGCAATGAATATTGGGGAGGTGTTCTCCAAGAACACCATATTGATAAAGAAGTTATTATTAGATATGCATCTCACAATTTTCAAGATGCATAAGAAAATTATCACAGTACACATAAGGAGATTTTAGTTGTGGTAAATTCATTTAAATGTTTTCAAATGTTCATTGTAGATCAGCCATTTCTATTAAGAACTGATCTACAACATTTCAAATGTTTCTTTAAGAAGGAATCCAAGGATAAGGTCGCTCACGAATGTCTCCTTCGTTGGGCACGGTTTCTTGATACATTCAAATTCACCCATGAGCACCTACCTAGAAAGAAAAATCTTGTTGCAGATTTTCTCACTAGAGAAGGCTATCAAGAAGAAGGAACAGTTTGAGTCATAAGTTCCACTACTATTGAAATCCGAGAAATCACTCCTCATATTATTGATTGGAGCACTCACCCTCAAGATCTTCTCCATCGCAATCAACAAGCAAAGGATTATTTGATTCAAAATGAAGTTCTTCAACGACTTCCCCTTCAATTGGATCCTAAGTTTAACTTCTATCAGAATCCTTATTATGAAGAATTGAATACATTATGTCATCATATGGCTCACCCTTATGAAATTTTGTACTCTATGAAAATGTTTGATCCAATATATGAATCTCCAATCCTAACAGCTTTTACAGATCTCATCAAGGAACCTATTCATGGTCCACATTGGCATGGGCAACTTTTGTAGTTTCAATTGGCAGCAAAATATAACCAGCCTTCGTACAATGATCTCTGCAATAGAACATTGGAACAATTGTTACAAAACATTGGCCCTTCTGGCTATTATCTGAGTGAAACTCCAACTGGACATATACACAATATTGCCCATAATCATCTTCCTTGTTGGCTCCAATATGATGTGACTTACACACGTCAAACAAATGGCATCATCAAGCATACAAAAAATGTCTATTGACATAATGAGATCAACGAGGAAGAAGACAAACCAAATGCTTAGCCACAAGATAATGAGTTTATGTATCCTTTTGATTGTGAAGGATATGACTCCTTTGCAGAATCTCTAACATAATTTATAGTTCTGTAAGCCCACTAACGTTAAAGTAGGCATGAGAGAATAACTCATGATCAAATTTGTAACTCCACTCACAATAAAGGGAGACGAGTCATCATCCTTGTGATCAAAGATGTTATGTCATATTTGCTTTTGGTTGTAAAGCAATCACACTACAAGAATGTGGACCTCTTTTCTCGTTTGTCAGTTGAATATTTTCCTATTCATACAGTCAATGAGTTAGACATGAGTCTACGAAAATATTCCTTGGTTGTGTGTCACTTGTCTATTGACAGATATCAAAAATCATACACCATAGCAAGAAAGTTTTAGGTTACAACTATGTATTGGAAGTAATTCCATCTATAAAATCCAAGAGAGCATAAAAAATACATAACGATCTATAATTGTAGATTACCTCTTAGGAGTTTACCATAGTAAATCCTAAAGCCCAGTGAAATCTTTGTAAGAGAGACGAATCCTAAACAATGCCATAGGCATTTTATCCCCTTCATACTAAAACTTTTAGACCTCTAAAGGTTACCAAGTTATTTGGTTAACCTCATGCACACACCTTTTGAGGTTGAAATACTTTCAATCTCACCTCAAAGGTCACTCAACACTTGGCACACAAGATTCATGACTTGGTCATAAAGGTTGTTGGTTTGCACACTAAGTATTTCTAAAGTTGACACCAATAAGACACTTGCCTACTCTTTTTTTCACTTCATAAGGAACTTGTTAATTCACATCATAGGTGGGATTACATCATCCTTGCCTATATAAGAAATGCTTTGTACTCATTACATTTGGGTCAACTAAATACAAATTTGCATATTGTTCATTGGTCTTGCTATCTCTTATCTCTTAAAATTCCTTAATTTAAAATAGTTATATCCACAAATCTAAAATTTTATAATTGGATATGTGATGTGGTCACAAGTCAAAAAATTTAATTCATCATACAATTAATGATTTGGTTTCTTATTTATTTGTATCACTTATATGGAATTGTGTTTAGATTGATTCATGTCAATTATGCTTTGAACGCCAATTTTAGATTATAGGTCAAAAGATAAAAATATAGTATAGGGTTGTAATTTGGATTATATTTCTAAATTTGAATTATAATGAAATATAATGCCTTTATCTTTATTAAAATTTTATCAAAAAGTCAAATTCTAATATTTTCAAACCTATCAAAATAAGGTGAAATGGGCTAAAACATTGATTTGCGTTATCATCTTAGAATATGCTTCTATCCTCTATGTAACAATAAATATAATTGACTCCATTTCTTTTTTGATATTTGTAAGATATCATTCTTTGTCAAATTATTATCATCATGATGATATAAATTCTCCAACCTCATTTAAGTCTTGTAAATAGTAGCTTATTTTGAATAATATTGTGTTTTATATTTGAATAATATTAGCCTATTTTGAATAATATTGTGTTTTATATTTGAATAATATTAGCCTATTTTGAATAATATTGTGTTTGGATTATATTTGAATAGGTTGTATTCTAAATTTTAATTTTAATAAAATATAATTCCTTTGTCTTTATTACAATTTTATCAAAAATTGAAATTTCAATAGTTTTAAACCTATCAAAACAAGAAGGTGAAATGTGCTAAAACTTTGATCTACCTTATCATCTTGGAATATGCTTTTATCCTCTATGTAATGATAAATATAATTGACTCTTTCTTTTTTCATATTTGTAAGATATCATTTTTTGTCAAGTTATTAGCATCATCATAATAGTATAAAATCCCCAACATCAATTAAGTCTTGTAAATTATACCCTATTGGTAATAATATAGTGTGAATTAGTGTTAGTGAATTATGATTGAAATTGATGTCAAAATACCATTTGAACCTAGTGGTTATACCCTATTATCAAGGTCAACCAAGCATGTGATGATTCAAGTTCAAGTTGTCGAACTACAAAGCCTATACATGTATGTAAACCAAGCCAATAGAGATGAGCCCCTGAGGTATAAGTCTGGTCCTTAGATCCTATCTTTCTAAGGTTTTTTTGAACTCACCAACCTCTCATGATGATATGCATCCTTTATGATGCAGAGGAAGGACATTCTTCACAAAAATAGACCCAAAAGATAAACTATTCTTGCATGTTCTTCATAGCTACTCCTAGGTACACCTTAATGGATCCTAACAAAGGATTCACTTAAGACTTTGATTCAACGTACCTTGAGATAGTGTAGAGACCATGACAAACTTGTCTAATGACTTTAAGGCTTATAAAAAACATAAATGTGATGGCACATAAAGCAACCATTAAAGAGACCTACAACCTTTGTATTGCACAACCAAGAAAAGATGATCTCTATGTATTAAGACAACCATTACAGAGTATTCAATCCACAACACAAACTTGGAGACCTCTTCCAACATGCCAAAAATGATTTCTACCAAGTACTCAATGACTAATTTCACTCACAGACCCTAACTTGATTGAACTCTAATATATTCCTTATCTTATGATTATCTAAATAGTCCCATTAGGACAGTCATAACTAAGCTTGTATAAACTAGTCTTAAGACATTACCAAACACTTATTAATGCCAAACCTTATGAAAAAATGCAAAGATTTGTACAAACAAACACAATGTAGGGTTTTTTACACTATTTTTATACATACTTGAAGTAGACTAACCAAGCACGTGCAAACTAAGGCTCCAAATCTTGAAAGGTCAATAAACACATCAAAATAGATTTTTTCACAAGATTCCATCATTTTTACATGATGAAAACTCAAGATATCAGATTTTTATTATTGATTGGTTACCCTAGGAAGGGTTTCAGGCATATTTGGAAAAAATGCAATAACTTTCTCCTAACTCAATAAAAATTGATGCAACCAAAAGAAAAATACAATAGATTCATGTGCCAATGAAATGCAGTTGATTGCCAATCAATCCATGGACCATACAACTCATACCAAGTGATAGAAATGAGATGCAACATTGAAATCATAATAGAAACTTGTTTTAATTCATCAAAAGTTACAAAATCCACTTGAACCAACAACCTTCGACCTTTTTCTTGTGTATACATTCATATTCCATCATTTTGCAACTAATTGTAACATTTTCTCTTGGTTTGTAATATTTCCTTTATTTTTTTGCCACTTGCCAAAAGTTGCATGACAATTTTTAGCAACATTGACAACTTTCTAACCAACGACCACTAACACTATAAAAATGAGTTAATATGATTGCAAATGGTCATAAATGACCTTAGAAAACTTCAAAACACAAAAAAAAATAATCTAAAACCAAAAAATTACACAAAATATGCATATAAGGTCTTGGTGACCTTGCATCATACACCCAAGGGGAAGAAAACTCAAGTCCCACTTGAATGCAGGTCTGCAACTATATATTCATGTTTGATGGTATTAGACTTAGACATCCAAGTAGCATCTTCCATAGGAAGACCCCTCCATTTGCCCAAGTAGTGAAAATATGCGGTGTTTCTTGTCTTCTTGAGTTCCTTGGTATGAAGGATGCACTCCAACTCTGAAGGTTTGTTGGGAGGAAGATTTTGGATCCATTCTTCTTCCTCAAATTCTTGGGAACATATTTCCTTACTTGCAACAACATCCCCTTTGAAAGGGTACAAGTCAGATACATTAAATATAACTGAAATGCACAAGACCAAACTTGTGCACAACTCTATAAGGTCCAATTTTCTCCATCTACAACTTGGAATATTGTGCCTTGGGAAATCTCTTCTTTCTAAGATGAGCTAGAACCAAATCTCCAACCTTGAAAGTGACTTCTCTCCTGTGTGCATCAACCTTTTTCTTATACTTGTCAACACTCTTTTGTAGGTGACCCTTGACCTATTGGTGAATCTCTTTCATAGACACAACAAATTATTCACCCTGACCACTCATCCTCTCCATTCTACTTGTATCTCTTAATTCAAAGATTCCTCTAGCCTGCAAACCATAAACAATTTTAAAAGGACTCTTACCCACACTTCTATTCATTGAATCATTTTATGCAAATTTTGTCTGAGACAAGATCAGATCCCATTGAGTAGAATGCTTTTTTGTAAGGCATCTTAAGATGTTACCAAGGTTCCTATTAACTACCTCGGTCTGCCCATCAATTTGGGGGTGATAGGCAGAGCTGAAACTAAAGTTAGTGCCAAGTTTCTTCCATAAAGTTCTCCAAAAATGCCCAACAAACTTACTATCTCTATCTGAAACAATACTCAAAAGCAAACCATAAATCCTAACAAACCTGCAATGTAGGATGCATCATTAGTGCTCTTGTGTGGGATGAAATGTGCCATCTTGGAGAACCGGTCTACTACAACATAGATGGAATCAAAACCTCTAGGTGTTTTTTGACCCATTACAAAATCCATGCTTATAGACTCCCAAGGCCTATTTGGAATAGGAAGAGGCTTATATAAGCTTGCATTTGTACTACTACCCTTGGCCTTTTGAAAAATAACACATTTCTTGACAAACTTCCTTACATCACTTTGCATTTTAGGCCAAAAATAGTGCCTTCTCAACTGCTCCACGGTCTTATTAAGATGAAAATGACCCGCAAGGCTGCCACTATGCTTCTCTTTTATCAAATTATCCCTCATAGAACATTTAGGCACACAAATTTGAGCCCTCTTAAATAACAAACCCTCTTGAATTAGAAAATCAAAACTTATCTTATGTGGAACACCATTAGATTAGTTGCAAGATGCATAAATATCCTTGAAATCAATATCATCTACATACATACCTTTTAGTGCTTCAGCACCTACACTTTGCAATTGGATTTCTTGCACCATGAGTGTCCTACTTAATGCATCAACTACTTCGTTTGACTACCCCTTCTTATGCTTGATGGTGACGGTGTAGCCTTGCAAGTATTCCACCCATTTAACATGCCTATGATTGAGTTTCTCTTGACTATTCAAAAATTGGAGAGCATGGTTATCAGTGAAGACTATGAACTCCTTTGGAAGTAGATAATGTCTCCATTTTTTCAAGGATAGAACTGAAGCATACATCTCTAGGTCATAGCAAGAGTATTTCTTCTTAACTTCATTAAGTTTTTCACTAAAGAAAGTTATGGGTCTACCCTCTTAACTCAAAACTGCACCTATGGCCTAACCACTTGCATCACACTCAATAGTAAGCACCTTATTAAAATCTAGTAAGGCTAATATGAGCTATTCTGCTACCCTCTTTTTCAAATATTCAAAACTCTTTCCATCTTCACTAGTCCAAATAAAAAACCCTCTTGAATTAGAAAATCAAAACTTATCTTATGTGGAACACCATTAGATTAGTTGCAAGATGCATAAATATCCTTGAAATCAATATCATCTACATACATACCTTTTAGTGCTTCAACACCTACACTTTGTAATTGGATTTCTCACACCATGAGTGTCCTACTCAATGCATCAGCTACTTCATTTGACTACCCCTTCTTATGCTTGATGGTGAAGGTGTAGCCTTGCAAGTATTCTACCCATTTAACATGCCTATGATTGAGTTTCTCTTGACTATTCAAAAATTGGAGAGCATGGTTATCAGTGAAGACTATGAACTCCTTTGGAAGTAAATAATCTCTCCATTTTTTCAAGGATTGAACCAAAGCATACATCTCTAGGTCATAGAAAGAGTATTTCTTCTTAACTTCATCAAGTTTTTCACTAAAGAAAGCTATGGGTATACCCTCTTGACTCAACACTTCCCTTATGGCCTAACCACTTGCATCACACTCAATAGAAAGCACCTTATTAAAATCTAGTAAGGCTAATATGAGCCATTGTGCTACCCTCTTTTTCAAATATTCAAAACTCTTTCCAGCTTCACTAGTCAAAACAAACTTTTTTCTTTTATCCCCCTCTATGGTATCAATGATTGGAGCAAAAATATGATTGAAACCCTTAATAAACTTCCTATAAAAACTTTCCAAAACATGGAAACTTCTTACCTTGGCAACTGATTTGGGTGGAGGCCAACTTAGAATAGCTTCAACCTTGTTGGGATCCATTTTCAAAGTGCCATTTATAACAACAAAACCAAGATACACCAACTCTGTTTTCATAAACAAACATTTCTTTGAATTGATCATTAGTTTCCCTTCATGAAATCTTCTCAAAATCAAATCTAAATGGTGTAAATGCTCTTCCTTAGTTTGACTAAAAACAAGAATATCATCAAGCTAAACCACAACAAACTTACCAATAAAAGGCTTGAGAACTTCATTCATTAATCTCATGAAGGTGTTGGGTACATTTGAGAGACCAAAAGGGATTACAAGCCACTCATAAATCCCTTCATTTGTCTTAAATATTGTCTTTCATTTATCCCTTAGTGTGATCCTGATTTGGTGATACCCACTCTTGAGGTCTATTTTGGAAAAGTAGCATGCTCCACCTAGACAGTCGATCAAGTATTCCATGTGTGGAATGGGAAATCTATATTTGATTGTAATCTTATTGATGGCCCTAGAATCAATGCACATCCTCCATTCACCTCCCTTCTTTGGTGCTAGGACAATGGGAACTAAACAAAGACTAAGGATTTCTTTGATTAGCCCCTCATAAAGCAATTCTTGTACTTGTCTCTTAATCTCTTCATTTTGTTGTGGGGTCATCTTATATGTTGCTTTATTAGGCAAGCTAGCCCTTGGTATGAAATCAATGTGGTGACTAATATCTCTCATAGGAGGGAAGGTTCTTGGGAGTTCATCCACTACTATATCATCATACCTCTTTAGCAAGTTTTGAATTTCCAAAGGCACCTCTTCTTTCTTTGTTGTTGTCACAGCAGACTTAGGCTTGACTATGATGGAAAAAGCCATGTTCTCCTATTTTATAGACTTTATGAATTCCTTTTCTCCTACCAACATCACATTGGATTCTACTTGTGGTGTTTTATGTTTATCTTTCAATGGTGTAAAAATGTATGAGACTCCATCTTTCTCTATAACATATGTTTTTTTTCTACCATCATGCTTGGCATTTCTATCATATCGCCATGGTCTACTAAGAAGCAAATGACAAACATCCATAGGAATGATGTCACACAAGACCTTGTCTTTATAACCCCCTATATGGAAATCTACCCAAGTTTGTTCATTCACTAACACTTGTTACCCTTTGTTTAACCAAGAAACTTTGTATGGAGTGGAATGAGGCAACCTTTGTAACTTTAACTTTTGTACCATTTCAACTGAAACCAAATTATTAGTACTTCTAGAATCAACAACTCTACAAAATTTGCCTTGGCTCTTGCATGTAGTCCTAAAAAGTGACTTTCTTTGAGGTGGTTCTTTCTCCATGGGCACTTTAATCAAGGTCCTTCTTATCAACAAGGACTCTCCAACTTCTAGTTTTGCATTTTATGATGGTGAATTGGCACTTTCAAAATCATTTCCACCTTGTGCAATCTGATTTTTCCTCTTACTTTTAAAAGAAGTAGATGACTACTCCTTGGTGCACTACCATGCTTGGTGGCCTACAAATTTATTGCATTTGTAACACTTTCTAGTGAATACAATTGAGCCTCCTCTATTGCTAAATCTACCTCTAAAATTTGATCTTCTTCCTCTAAAGTTGCCCCTTGAATTTGATGTTTGTTCTTATGAGTTACTGGTCTCTCCTTGAGACCTTTGGGACTATCCTCTACCAACAAAAGTCCCTCTTCCTCTCAAATTTGTCCTTCCCCTACCTCTACTTTGCTTTTCTTGTCTCCTTTTCAACTTGTCTTTAGCTTTTATGGCCAACTGATAACACTCTTCAATAGTTCTTAGGCTTGTGAGACTGAGTTCATCTTGTAGGCTAACTTTAACCCATTCAAATACCTTGCAACTTATTCAACATCTTCTTCCATGTGGCCTGACCTAAAGTGTAGTCTATAGAACTCTTCTGTGTAGGTCTTCGCATTCATGTATTTTTGCTTCAAATTTTTGCAACCTTCTATATAGCTGAGTAGCATAATCACTAGGTAGGAATTTACCTTTCAATTTTGCAACCATAATGTCCCAAGATGTAATTTTTTCCTTGCCTTTCTTCTTCCTCTCTTCTTGTACATAATCCCACCATAGGGATGCATGTCCTCTTAGTTTTGTTCTTTCCAATTTCACTTGCTATCCCTCAGGTATCTTTTCAAACTCAAAATACTTATCTAAGCACCATATCCAATCTAGGAGTTCTTCTCCATTCAGACTTTCTGAATATACTGGAAGTTCTACTTTCACTTTGGAACCATCATTCTTAACTGTTTTTAGCAATCTCTCCAACCTCTTCTCTTCAACATCTCTTTCTTCTTCCCATTCTTCTTCTTCTCCCACTTCTACTTTTTCTTGGTCACTCAAATCCCCTGTGACCACTCCTCTTCTCTAGTTGGTCTCAACTGATGTGAGTCTTGCATCAAGTTGTCCTTTATGGCTCTCAATTCTGGGGCAAGAGCATCTTCCACCTCTCTAATTATTCTATCCACATTCAACTTAGGTGCCATCTCGAATTGACTTCAAATCAACTTATTTATAACATCTTACTGATCTTCCTTGCTTTGATACCAATTTGATTCAAGGGAAGGAAATTCTTCACAAAAACAAACCCAAAAGACTTTGATTCAACACACCTTGAGACAGTGTAGATATCATGAAAAACTTGTCTAATGACTTCAAGGGTTATAAACAACTTAAATGTGATGGTAAACAAAGCAACCATTAAAGAGACCTGCAACTTTTGTATTGCACAACCAAGAAAAGATGATCTCTATGTATTGAGACAACCATTACATAGTATTCAATCCACAACACAAACTTGGAGACCTCTTCTAGGAAAAAGTGATTTCTACCAAGTACTCAATGACTAATTTCACTCACAAGCCCTAACTTGATTGAACTCCAATAAATTCCTTATGACTGTCTAAACAATCCCCTTAGAACAGTCATAACCAAGCTTGTATGAACCTTTCACAAATGCACCAAACTATTGACTCAGGTCTAAGAGGCCTCTTAAGACATTACCAGACACTTATCAACGCCAAACCTTATGAAACAATGCAAGGATTTGCACAAACACAATGTAGGTTTCTAACACTATTTTTTATATATTCTTGAAGCAGACTATCCAAGATCTCTCCCAAATGCTTGAAAACTAAGACTCCAAATCTTGCAAAGTCAATGAACACATCAAAACATAATTTTTCACAAGATATCACATTTTTATTATTGACTGGTTACCTTAGGAAGGGTTTCAAGCAAATTTGGAAAAAATACAATAACTTTCTCCTAACTCAATGAAAATTGATGCAACCAAAAGAAAAATATAGTAGATTCGCATGCCAATGCAATGTAATTGATTTTAGATCAATATGTGGACCGTACAGTTTGTACCTAGTGATAGAAATGAGTTGCAACATTGAAATCACAGTAAAAACTTGCTTTAATTCGTCAAAAGTTACAAAATCCACTTGAACCAACAACCTTTGGCCTTTTTCTTGTGTATGCATGCATATTACATCATTTTTCAATTGATTGTAACATTTTTTCTTGGTTTATTAGTACTCAAGTTTCCCTTGCATTCTATCACATAGTAATTTATTTACTCCCAATACATGTACCTATAAAGTTTCTACACAACTAGATGCACAACATAAGACCAACAGATAATTAAGTCCATGATCATCAAATAAGCCATATCATTTGTTCAACTAGATAAATCAGGTGGTAGTTTACAATTGAATTTATAAGGAATGACAAAGTATGTTAAAATCAAGAAGAAATGGTAATTCCAAAATAAATCTTAGAAGAACGAGACCTAAGGACCAGACCAGTGCCTTAGGGGCTCATCTTGATGGCCTTGCCTATGTAATGTGCAAAGGCTTCATAGTTTGACTACTTAAACTTTAACCATTATATAATTGGTTGACCAATAATAAAGTATGACTATTGGGTTCAAATGTTGTCTTGAAATTAATATTAATCATAATCCACTAACATTAATCAACATGATAACAAGATAAACAAAATTTCAAAATAAAGTTTACTATCAAATACATATATAGGATGATTTAAAATTGACTATTAAATCACAAAACTTAATTGATGTTGGGGAATCTATATTATAATGATGATAATACTTGACAAAGAATTACATCTTACAAATATCAAATAGTTCATGGACTAATAAAAAGGATGGCCAAGATTGTAATAATAGTCTATATATAATGGTAAGAGTGGTTATAATAGTCAACATGATATCTAAGATACCAGAGACTTCTAATATAGGTTAATAATTAAATGTTCTAATATAAATTTATAATCAATACCATGAATATTTGTTTTAATCTAATTGAGTACCAAATTGATAGCTTTAACTGAAATTCAAAAAAATAAGCATAGAGTGGGAAATGACTCTTTATCAACAACATAATAACCCAAGATCATAAAATTAGATATCACACGATCACCGATGTTAATAACTAACATTCAAATGACGATATTAGGTTACCTTGCCTTGAGAATAAATAATTCAAACATTTACTTAAATATCACAATTTCATCTAAATATGATATCATTCTTGTATCTATAAAACTATGTACTACTGGCTCTAGATTTAATTAAGACCAATCACAACATACATCTGAGATAACAAAAAACAATTTGATATCTATGCACGATTATGAATACTTAATCAATGGAAAATATTGTAAGGCTAATAGAAGTCGACTGAGTCATGAAACATTAATATCTATTATTTTGCATTCCTAACACAACTTTGATTGTTTCTTAACTAGATTATAAGAGCACGACATTCAAAAACAACCATTTCGTGATCAATAAACGAAACAAAACTTGCAACCAAAATATGGTACTATCGAGGTGTTTTCCCATGGTTTTAACATTTATTATAAAAAATCATGCAAACCAATCAAGGTAATGAAACCCACAAAAGGAATAAGGAAAAAAATTAAGAGTGGCTAAATAAGAATCCCGAGTATTAATTCAAACATTTACTTAAATATTACAATTTCATCTAAATATGATATCATTCTTGTATCTATAAAAATATGTACTATTGGATCTAGATTTAGTTAAGACCAATCACAACATACACCATCTAAGATAACAAACAACAATTTGATATATATGCACGATTATGAATACTTAATCAATGAAAATCATTGTAAGACTAATAGAACTCGACTGAGTCATAAAAAATTAATATCTGTTATTTTACGTTCCTAATACAACTTTGATTGTTTCTTAACTAGATTATAAGAGCACGAAATTCAAAAACAACCATTTTGTGATCAATATAAGAAACTAAACTTGCAACCAAAATATGGTACTATCGAGGTGTTTTCCCATGGTTTTAACATTTATTATAACAAACCATGAACACCAATCAAAGTTATGAAACCCACAAAAAGAATAAGGAAAACAATTAAGAGTGGCTAGATAAGAATCCAGGCATAAATTCAAAAATTAATTCAAACATTTACTTAATTATTACAATTTCATATAAATATGATATCATTCTTGTATCTATAAAACTATGTACTACTGGCTCTAGATTTAGTTAAGACCAATCACCACATACAACATCTAAGATAACAAACAACAATTTGTTATCTATGCACGATTATGAATACTTAATCAATGGAAATCATTTTAAGGCTAATAGAAGTCGACTAAGACATGAAACATTAATATTTATTAACATCATGTTGGTATCAAGATAATCAACTATATATCAACAATTTACTACTACATAGCTTTAAATTATGTTAACCAAAATCTTCAACTAGATTACTCTATACTCATCATGATATAAGTTGAGAATCATGAAATATCCTTAGTTAAGTAAAATCATTAAGTTGATCCAAATGATAACCACAATACAACTATTTTGTGCAACTTAGTTTTCTTATTATTTTACATTTCTAACACAACTTTGATTGTTTATTAACTAGATTATAAGAGCATGGCATTCAAAAACAACCATTTCGTGATCAATATAAGAAAACTAAACTTGCAACCAAAATATGGTACTATCGAGGTGTTTTCCCACGGTTTTAACATTTATTATAATAAACCATTCAAACCAATCAAGGTTATGAAACCCACAAAAAGAAGCAAAACAATTAAAAGTGGCTAGATAAGAATCCCAAGCATAAATGTATAAATGATTAGATAGATTTAGGGTTTTGACATGATAATAATTTTAACTTGTGTCATCAATTCCTCACTATTTAGCTTGCATGATTGACCAGAACTTTTCCCCCTTTCTATTCATCATCCCAAATTAAATTTTATGCAATGTTTGTCATTGGCTCATTTTGAGAGGAAGGCAGTTTTGTGTTCAACTTGCAAGTTTCAAGAAATATATGTACTAGAGGCTTCTCATATGAAACATACTCTGAATAGATGATTAATGCATGACTAATTTTTAACTCTGTCGAGTCTTTAATAAATTTAGTCATCCTTGACCAATTGTGAACCTTATAAATTTGTTGTCGTGATCTAAGTTTTTTGATTCATGTGATAGTCTTAATAAAGTGGCAACTTGTTATATCTACTTTTATAATCATGACAATGAGAAAGACATTAATGTCTAGAAATCAAAACACTCCAATTTTTGCTACATGCCATAATATATTTCTAGCAACCAAGAAAAGGAGATACATCACTAAGCAACATAAATGAAATCAAGTCACCTTTGAAAAATGTGGAAGATGTTTTGTATTCCTATTTGCTCGACCAAGAGTTATATCTTTTGATTGAACTCTTGTCTCTTCCTTTTTCCACGCAAATAAAAAATATCTTGTTTTGTGTTTAAAATGCCAAGTTTGGGGTCGAAAAAAGGTGAGTTGGGTCAAAACAGAAATTCTTCTAAAAAACCTTTGATCCAAAAAGCAGAGGAAAAGTATGATATATTACTTAATATGAATGGATTATTAGTGTATCAATCAACATGTACACTAAAATCACATTATGATTTTTTACAAATTGGCCTTCAATTAATCAAAATATTCCAATCCAAACCTCTTTCAAAGATGATAAAAAGGTATGAAATTTGTTTTTCTTTTTTTTATTGACTCAAAGGTATCCCTACGACCTGACCCAACGGCCAACCCACCTTATCTTGGTTTCACATTTTGCTAAGAGTTGAGAAGGGGTGTTACACTGGGGCGAGACTAATCCTTTGAGGATGTATGCATCAATCAAAGACGATAAAAAGGTATGAATTTCAATTTCTCAAATTTTTATTGACTCAAAGGTATCCCTACGACCCAACCCAATGCCCAATCCACCTGACCTTGGTCTTACAACATTTTGCCAAGTTGGGGTCGAGAAAGGGTGTCGCGTTGGGGCGAAATTAATTCCTTGGAGATGTATGCAACAATCAAAGATGAAAAAAATGTATGAACTTTTTCTCTATTTTTTATTGACTCGGGGGTATCGCTATGACCCAGCCCAATGCCCTACTCGCCTTACCTTGGTCTTACATTTTTCCAAGTTGGGGTCAGGAATGGGTGTCACACTGAGGCAAGACTAGTCCCCCTAGATTTTTTTTGTAAATCAACCTCTAATTAATTAAAATATTATAATCCAAACCCCCTTCAAAGATAATAAAAAGTTGCGGATTTCTCTCTCGTTCTTGTTTTTGCTGACTTGAGGGTATCCATGCAACCCAACCCAATGCCCAACCGACCTTACCTTAGTCTTACATTTTGTCAAGTGAGAGTCGAAAAAAGGTGAGTAAATCTATACCTCAATCTTACTGTTGCTCTAGAGTGTATTTCAACTAAAAGTTGCTAGTTTGTAAATCTATACCTTTATATGAATTATCAAAAATAGCAACCATCTTGCATCGTCAAGGGCGCCCATCACTATAGAATATTGTGCCATTTAACTATGCTCGCAGTTCACATCAAAAGTACTATGCAGAGAATAATGCAAACCTCCTAAGAGTATTTGTGACATTTGACAATACAACCACACCCTTCAATTTTACTAACAAATTTTGGCATTTTATCTTTGAAAATGGCATCATGCCAGTTGCTCACACCAATGTTTGGGAGAACTTGAAATCTTATTTACAATAATCAATACAAGGAAAGTGATTGTTGGGATAGAAAAATTTGATCAATATGTGATACCAAATCAGATTGGAAATAAAGTTAAGGTGTGATGTTTGTGTCAAAAAAATTGTTTGTGGACTATATGTTCTCAATATTCCAACAGACCCAAGAAGTGGGAAAATATCTTTAGACATAAAAAACTCTATAACCTCAAATACTCCACTTCAAATTCTCCAGTCATCACCAAGAGAACCAGTTTGTCAACCTCATGGATAGTGATTTAATGCTTTGAGTGTTGTAGCAATCTTTGGTTCATACTTTGGGCAACTTCTTGATTGTGGGTTTACTGCACAAGGTCATCATGTACCTGATATTTGTGTGCTTAGTTCAATTATGGGCATTTATCCAGTTCGATTGAATGAATGTCCATGATTTGAAAATCTTTAATTCCTTAGAAAAAATGACTTGCAAATGAGCAGCAGGTCAAACAAACAAGGAATTTAATAGCAATAGGTCAAACAATCCTTACGAGGTAATATGGATAAATAATGAGAACAAATTGAAATTTTCAAAAATAAGAATACTTTTTTATCTTTTTTCTATTTGAAAACTCAAAAGGGTGTAGGAAGAGGAACATGAAAGCCCATGCCTTTGTACATGTAGGAGATAACATGCATATCATTGACTTTTTGCAACAATAGAATATGATTGATGAAGGTAGGCTTGAATTGCTAAAAATGGCAAGTAGTGAGTCTTGAACTTGCTCTCATTAGTTATGCATTCCTCCATCTCTATTACCTTTCATGACACACAAGTGCTATTGGTAGGTGTAACGCCAACTTCCACAACCTTTGTTGTCCTCCTTTTGCTTGATTTTGATGATTTTATCTAGGACCCTTTTATTCAAATCATGTAGAATATCTACCAATGAGTGAGTTATATAAAATGAAACAAGTGGATTGTCCAGGGACACTACATAGGGGAGAGGACCCAATAGTTGAGCATGTTTCAATAGTTGTGATAGTAATTGTTTATATAATGCCCAATAGTTGTGATAGTAGTTGTTTATATAATGCCCAATAGTTGTGACTTGACTACCCATAATTAAACAAAATGTATTCCTTTGATCTAAAAAGCAATCAATCATGTGATGCCACATCAACGCTCAACTACTCATGATGTGAATGCACAACTATTGGTCTCACTTATTTTTTGGGCCTTTTTGGACACTTTAACAAAAAGCAGGCTGATGTGACATCATATTTGATGATGTGACCCTAAAATGAAAATTATAAGGAGGGGACTTGCCAAATAAGCTGTCGTAAAAAAATTGGGAATGATTTGAAATTTCCACATAGAATAATTAGAAGCACAAAGTCAAGGTGCACAACTACTACGTCCTCTCCCCTAGTTTGTATAAGGAGTTCCTTTCCTTAATAGAATAACTATCCTTATCCTTCTCGCCTACTTTTATGCCCAATACACCTCTACCACTCTTCTCATTATTCAAATCGAGTCTAACAGATTTACTAGCTCCCACCATGAAACGTGATAATCTGAGAGTGGATCTTGATCTTGCAAGGTAATGAGTTTTGGAGACATGGTGACAATTAACTAGGTATGATGCCTCCATTGGATTATGAGATATAATGGGGATTGAGGAAAATGGATATATATGACCCAGTGCTTGAAGAATATTCAGTTTCAACAATTTTGGCCAATGGGTGTGTTGGTTGTAATGAGTTGTTGCATTGAAATTCAATGATAAAGTTAGAGCCTGAATATAAGTAATGAAGCCTATAGTTGAAGCATTGTGGAAGAATTCAAACCGTAGGGTTGAGGGGAAAGGCTTTGCGAACGCTTTAAGAATTCAAGTGTAAAAATTTAGTATGACTATACTTAGATAGGAGGATAGTGCTTAAAATAGTCCCAAGTTTGATTTAATATATTGGTTGGATGTAGTAGGGTATCAAAAGTAAAAGACTATGCCAGACCTTTTTATTCTAGCGTAATGAAGTTTTTAGTATATCTGTGGTATACATGGAACCAAATCTGTAAGGGCAAAACTCAAAGCTCCCAATTCTTTTCTTGAAAGTTTGGGTTTGCTGATTTTAAAATTAAGATTTTATAAATTAGGATTTCCTAATACCTGATCCCGCACAAATTATAAAAGAAAATTAACAGAATAATGCAAAAAAACTAGGGTTTCCAAGCAATTACTAACAAGAAAAGTTGCATGTGGATGAGAAATTAATAAAACAAAAGTGGTGACTCAAGAGGTTTCATAAATTGTTTAACCATTAGGTTCCAATTTAACAGTATGCCAAGAATGACAAACTATAGCCTTTCTGAATAAGCTTAATACAATCTCCCATGTTACATCAGTTCAAACTTGCATATCAACAGATAAGTCACATGGTGTGACATGCATATTGCATACTGAAGCATATGGACTATAAACAGAGGAGCAAGTATCAAAAGACATACCTGAATAAAAGGATCTTAATAGAGAACTCCACTATCTTTAACGCACAATGCTTGAAAGCGCTCAACAACATTCCCAATTGGCTGCATTATTCACATTTTCAAGCTTTAAGAACAAACTTAATGTTTGAGAATATACAGAAGAAAGATAATAAACATATCAGTTCCATAGATCCATATGAAAGACTTAAAAGGTTTCTACATTTTAAATTAATTTCCCTCGAAAACTTTTCTCAGAGAGTGGGGCTACATCTCCTTCCCACAAGAGACGGGGATGAAAAAATGGATATCAAATGTGCCCTAGCCATTGTCTTGATAAACAACCAAGCAAAGGGAGACATCCCAAAGCAGAAAATGTAGATTTATTCATCATCTACATGTTTATCAATGCACAATATTTCCAACATATTTACCTGTATTGAACTTGGCTGCTCCCCAAGAATTGCCAGGGCTAAAGGATCTGAATCTTGAGGACGACCTTCTAAAGACAACAATGAGCTTGAAGGGGTCGAGACAACTGGAGCAGGAGGACCTTCGATAGCAAGTGGACTCAAAAGATCCCCTAATAGATCAGGTGCTGGTGGTGCAGTTTGCTCATCTTTGCCTGGCGTGATCCTTGTTCAACTTTGCCAACTTCCTGCAGCATTTACAGATATGATATTATACACAATTACACCTTAAGAAAGCACAGTAAGAGTGTTAAATGACAATTCTTACAGGCATCTTTAATTGCCCAGTAGTAGGTAGAGATCCATTAGCAGGACGATGAACTGATACAACTATGGCACTTGACATTTATTGTTGCACTCGCAATTTTTTAGCACTCAGCTCAACTGTATCTTCTGCTCTCCTCAATAATACAGACTGATAATAATTCAGTAAAACTCATAACCAAGTACAGATGACCCATGTAGTAATAAGGACTTGCAAATATATTTAGGAACTCAGTCTCTTAGTTCATTGCATAGTGTCACATCTCAACCATCATACCTGACGTTCAGGAAATTTGGCAATTTCAGCCAGTATGTCCATTAGAACTGGTCCTTTCTGACTCGATGCAAAATATAGCTTTCGTACCTACAACCTTGTTTATCTCAGCACTGTTTCAATTAACTCCTACAACTGTAACAAAATGCTTCAAATAGAGAAGAGTTGCTGCTTGTATTCCTAGCAAAAAGCTCAGATTATTAAAAATTAGTAAATTACTAAAAAATTGAAAACAAAATTGAGCTGAATTTTTTTACTTGCTAAAAACTGCCTAATATAAAAATAAAATGCCTAATATAAATAAGCCCCATTATGTTTTCAAATATAAACACACATAATGTTGCATATCCTAGCTGAATCTGTATCCCGGAGTTTTAAAAATCAATAATTAGTTATATCCATACCAAACACCACACCAAACACTATATCTATGCAACTTAGCTCCACACTCAAGGAATCTGTGCTCAATTTGACTACCACTGCCGTCCTAGTAATTTTGTTCAACTTTTTATACCATATCTCCCCTCAGCAGAAATCATTCAGTTGGTTATCTTTTATACATGCGGCCAGTCTTGAGTAAAAGGGTTGATGTGATCATAAACCTTACCATGATATACTTTCTCCATGCTCGCATTTGCATTTTCTGCATGAAGTCTGTTATACTTCACCACATGCTGCCTTCTGAATCAGGGTTGACTTGGCAAATCCAAAATTATAAATGGAATTCAATTACTCAGGATTTAATTGGGAAAATTTCTGGAAACTAAAAAATACTGAATTATTCATAAATATTAAAAACAGAGTGGAAATTCTGTTTTAATTATTTCGATAATTAATCATGTCTGTTAACAGATAATTAATCTTTTTAATAAGAAATGCAGCCAATAATTTCTTCAAAGATGTTACTAGTCAATTATGAACAAGACAAAAGAATCTTAATAAATTTCTCACCTTCACCATTGTCTCATGCACAGCAGGTTTGTCAAGGTATTCCCGAGCCTTTGTTGCAACATATGGCTATACAGAGAACTTTCATAAGCATTTCAAAATCCAAAAGAGCATTTCATGTCGACATGACATATAATTCAATATCCAAACACTGATTATGCTATATCTGATAACCCTGCAAGTCTTCATTGCTTGTCACAAACTGAACCACTCTGTACCATATGTCGTTACTTATGAAATCACCAGCTTTGTCAATGAGCTAAAGAATCACATCTACATACCTAAAAATCAACAAAAATTGAAAAAAGACATTGATACATGTAATTACATTACCTTTTATAGTATACCAAAGAAATGGAATACAATGAAAATCTGTTCAAATGTAAATCTTTAAAAACATTTAAACTATCATGTAGAAAATTCATAGTGACTTAATACTAAGTTTCTGGGGCAGGGAGATGCATGAGTGAGAGCGGGAACCAAAAAAAATTCCTCAATTTAGGGACATCAAACAGTATATACTGTCAATGGGGTTGAGCTCAAAGCATTGGATTCTCACTGTGGAGACTTCAAATCTCCAAAGAGGCATTAAAAGGTGGATTTCGAACAGAATTGAATACAGAATTGAGAACATGGCTTAATCGGTAATTCAATGCCATTTGTCAAATTAGATATGTTAATGATAAATCAAAATGGTTGATATCATAAATTGGGATTGACTCGGCAAACCAAAAATATAAATAAAATTCAATTAATTGAAAAAAACTTAGAAGAAAATGTGGTTTTCCATCTGAAACAACACAAAACAGATTTTTGTCTTGTTTTCTAAAATTAGAGCATAACTCTCGGACCTCCATGGCCCATATCATTTTTCTTACTTGCTTGCAAAGGTAAAATTGTAACAATGCAAATAAGAATTGATGAAAACACATAAATGAATCAAGCTTAGGTTTTTGAGCATGAAATAACATTGTTTTTTAGTTTTGGAGACCTTGTAGTCCCCCCACTTTATAGTTATTTGATCTTATTATTTTAAGTATTTTTGAAGGATCTGAGTTTGACAAGATTGAGGGTGTCACAGTAGCATTGGGGTACAGAAGGCCATCTCTACAAAGTCCCTGCAGAACGACGACATCCCTAGAAGCATCCCACTTTGGGCAAAGATCCTGGGGCATTCCCCAAAAAAATTAAAATTGATAGGGAAGGGACATTTTATCCCCATCCCTCCATCTCTTGATGGGGGAGCGTGAGAATAAACCTGAGCATACGTCCAATTTAATACAATAACAACTTCCAATTTATTTTGGCTCCAAGCTAAATATAAGCTTAAGCATACCATACAAAATTGACTGACAATAGAAGTATGTCTGGATTCTATCTAACTGATGCCCATTAATAGGTAGCTCTCATTTAACTATGTATCAAGGCATTTCTGGGATAGGGATGGAAGGACACATTTCAGAGACATTATTCTGAGAATAGTTTTTTGGGAGAGCAGGGAAAAGCAGTATCGAATTATATGTATGAAAATTCGGATTTTTGACAGATTAAATCCACATGGCATCAAGATTCAAGTTTAGACATTCAATAATGCATCAAATTCAAGATTCAAGTATAACAGAAATAAAAAATGAAAATTTCATTGTTTTCATTAGGAAAAAATCCCCAACACTACAAAATGACAAAATGTCCAACTAGCATGTAAGGAAGATTATAGATATAAAATAATGAAACTGTCAATAGTTGCAAGTGCAAAATGTAAATTGATTGGGATAATTGTGAATTGCAAAAGGCTGGGTGTTACAAGGAGGTTTTTGAATTTGACTGGGGCTATGGGGGAATTTGACTTTGAATTTTATTTTTCTAAGCCAAAAGAAAGAGAGTCAAGATAGGCAAACCCGACAACATAGGTATAAACCAATAATACCTCCCACAAATTTTGTTGTAGACTAGACAAATAGAAATAAAATACTCGTCAAACTCCACCTCCTTAAGAGAACAAAGGCAGCAAAATCTTCACTTTATAAAAACAAAATATAATGCTCTGTCTCAACACAAAGTTAATGGGAGTGCACCCACAGCTAGCCACGGGGAGTCTTCAAACCATAAAACCAATGATGCTTAAGACAGGTGGGCAGTTCAATGGCCTCGTTAACATCTTGTAAGAAATGTTCAACATAGAAAGTTAGTTTGAGGCTGAAAGAATTCAAAGGGGAGGTCCAAGTAACCTAGATGTATTGACAGTAATCTCCACCATAACAAAACGACTAAAGGGGAGTATATGAAGAGAGAAATTTGATCCAAACAAATGTTAATAGACAGGAAGAGTAGGCAGGCCTCAAAAAACTAGCAATGTCTACAAGGGAGTTGGGCATTTAATTCAGCCTTAACAATACACTGAGGAACTGTCCGTCTGCACCAGATCATAATCATCAATAATTCAACAAGGCAAGTGGATTGTTGACAGAAGTCTTCAAATAAAATATACGCTTACCATCTTCCTGATGCAAGGGCATGTACCAAAAAATCTATTTAACAGGGTACTTCAGACCCAAACACAATTGGAGAAGATCAAATTAAACAAGCATCTTTGGTTCACTAATCTTTTCATCAAAATCCATCAAATTTACTTGCCCCTCAGAAGGCTACCAAACATCCATTTCACCAACTCCCTTCTCAAGGCAAGTGACAACAAACCAACACAGCTTGTTTCAGAATTTTACCAGACTTTTGTACACCAATCAACATCATTATCCGACAGAAACAAACCATCTATAACTCTGTCTTATCAGAACTTCATTTTCATGCCCTCAAAACACTATTTTCCCCAATGGTTCCATATTGGCCAAGCACCAAAACACCATATTATGTTTTTCTAAACTCTATCCAGGCATTGAGACATCTTTAACACCTTTATTTTGACAGATTCAAGTCAACTCTAATCACCCACAACACTGGTTTATCAGAATTCCATTTCTTTGCATTCAAGACCAACATTCCTAGTAGCATAGCAACATGTCTAGGACGGGTATTCCATTTAATCCACAATGAATCACCCCTATCAGAATACAGATTTAGGGACCTATTTTGGTCTATTCAAACATACTACAATATCAGATGTGCTTGCTTTGGAAAAAGTAACAATAAAATAGACTGTCCTCGTTACAAGTTAGGCCTAATTAGGCCTTTAACACAGATAGGGATTATTGAAATTACTATCTCCAGACTTGATTTTCCCTAACCACCACTTGGAACACATCAGGTTAAGTCTATTAAAGCTTAATAATCCATCAAATGTTCATTCCCATGACTATTTCTATAAACCCTAGATCTTAGGCTTCTTGAACACTGTTTTAGCAGACTGAGACACAATTTTACAGTCTGAAATTTCAGTCTCACTCTCTTTACTCTTAACCTTCTGATCTAAAACTTGTAGAATATGAAATTACATAGAAAATTGAGGAATTACCCCAAAGATCATGAATTTCCACCGTGTAGATTAAAAGAAATGCAAGTTCTTCTGTCACTGTTTACCCTAAACAGGGGTATTGACTGTTTTTAGAAAAAATACAGTAACTAATTCAAAACTGCACAAAAATACATGAAACAAAAAGGAAAAGGAGGGGGATTGATTTCTCAATCATTTACAGTCACTCAATCATGCTTCACTGCCCGCAAAAATCCGAACAAATGTCTGAAACAACTGTTTTCAGTAATTTCTGAGAAAAAGGTAGACTTTATTCATGAACTTTCACTTCCTCCTATTCAATACATGCCTAAACAATCTCCCCCTGTCTTGGTAACGAGTTACAATGCCTTTTTAAAGGCTTTCCAACTTCCTCCGTCGAATGAAACTACCTAAACTGCCTCATGACCTTTGGTATTCCTGATTTTGTGCACTTTTGCATTTTTTTTACATAATTGGCAACTTTTGTCATAAAAGACAACTTTTGCAATATCTTTTCTTTATTCACCCTATGACCTATTTAAGACTTCAAATATATCACATATGACCATTTTCTCATTGTTTACATTTGAAAATTCATTTTTTGCAAATTTGTCTATTGAAGGCATTTAATGAGCAAAGTGCTCCTGCACCACTTCCCCACCTATTGGGTATTTCTAAATGTTTTAATATGAATAATTTCAATATATACATGTTTTGCAGGGGGTAAGGGACGTCAAACATAGGGACATCAAACATATGAATATTAGAAAGGCAACTCTATTCATGATAATTATCAATAATGTTGGGTTTCTACCCAATGGTTTCAACTTTGATATAAATTGAAGGGAATTAGTGTAAATGCTAAAGAAGATATTGAATATTAAATACTAAAATCAAAATAATTCCATGAAAATTTTCAATTGTTTTCTTCTACTCCAATTTTCATAAAGCAATTCATCCTAGAACACATAACTATCGAATTTATCATTTCAATAGAACAACACTACAAATTGAGGATTTGAATGATGGTAGAATTTGATATTCAATAAAGATTGTAAACAAAGGAATGAAAATTACTAAAGAAATGAAAGAATAAATATTAATTTGAAGATGTCGGGATGTACCAGTAAAAGGAAAATCGATGGTGCAGAGGCAGAGTGTGCTGGAGTCGAGGTAGGAAAGAGTAGATGTGAGGTTTTCAGATAGGTAGTAATCGGGCTAAACAAAAAGGAAGTCGACTCCTTTGAGGGAAATTAAACCCTGGCTTTTCTGGTTTGTTCGATGGAATTATTTCCTTGCCCTAATGCGGAATAGTAAGTTTAGTTTCCTGTCGCTTGTGTGAGGGAAATGTTCTGCTAATGTGTATTTCAAATGGTCCCTATAAAATATAAATAAATAATTTAGACAATAGACCTATTGAGGAATTCAAGAGCCAAGGTTTTGATATACTCACCAAATTCACTGACGTCCAACCTTCCTCTACACTTGGCAGCAGCAATTCATCAAACCATTACTGTGAAGACCAAAACCCACATAAATTCATCAAACCATTATATAACACCGTTCATTAGTTATAATTCATGATGAATCCTATTAATCCTGGTCTTATATAAAACCTAAATGTTGGAGGGAATTGACAGTAAAGGATTTTGCCATGAAAAAACCCACTGCATTCAATGAAAAAACCCACCGCTCAACAGACATTTTCTTTCACATTTCTTTTTCTTTAAACGGTTTAAAATTTGAATAAAACGAACGTTGGAAAATGAGGGAACGCACGGGAGAGTTTTAAAGCAAAGATTTATCTGCCCATTGTTACTTAGTTTTATTTGTGAAATAATTCTATTTTTTAATTGAAGATTATATTAATAATACTGATTATTGATTTTAAAAGTTTGTAAGGAGTTTTTTTTATTAAGAAACAAGTTATTTGTAATTAATTTAAAGAGACACTAATAAAATAATTTTATTTTTTTAAAATATTAGAAAACTTTAAGTAAATAAAATAAATGTTAAGTAAATAAATAGATAAAAATAATAATTGTAAGTAAATTAAATAAAATAATCTTTCATTGAATAGAATAAGTCTTATGTAAATAATAAAAATAATTTAAACAATGTAAATAAAATGAAATAATTTATCCCTCATTAATTGGGTTGGCATTATAAGATCCTCTCAAAAAGAGCAAAAGCAAAATGGGAATCTCCTCAACAGGGATGGGTAAAGTTGAACATTAATGGGGCATCGAGAAGAAATCCCAGCCCTTAGGTGCAAGATGCATCATACATGATTGGAAAATGAATATAGGATGCAAAGCATCAAAACGTCTCAAGAATGACACTAATAACAAAATTGATCTCCAAGCACTTCTACTTGGATTGTAAATTTTCTCAAACTTGAAAAAGAAAAAAAATAATAATTAAAAGTGATTCCACACTAATTGTTAACGACATAAGATTGAACACTCTCCAATAGTGGAAACTCAAGTCTATATTTTTAAGCAATACAAATATGTGAACTCTCGAAGTTGGATGACTACATCCTAAACCATGTCTGCTAAGAAGCCAACATGGACGTCGATTCACTCACCAACTCAGTTGTCGAAAGGGAGATGGAGTTGATTACTAATTGTTAGACAATAATATGCACGATGCTCAATTGTTTAATATTTGGAGGTAATTCATAAATCACAACTCTCATCAATCATTAAATGCAATGTCATGTGTGATCTCCCTTCAACAAAGCTTATTTATTAATTCAGATTGGAGCTTGCACAACTCATGGTTAGGTGTTGGCCAACCACTATGGACACACCTATTAGGGTTACCTCATGCCAAATAAAAATGACATTTCTAGGAATTATTACGGAGCAAAGATTGCAATGTCTTTAAAACAAGACATAGTCTTATCCTTTTCACAATTCAATGGGTATTGAAAGAGGATTTATTGCGAGTAGATGTAAAGTGAATTTGAACATCGCATCAATGTTCATGACTTCTCTACTCGATCTAGGGGAAATAGAGGAAGATATAATGTGTCTAACTACTAGTTTGGTGAAACACCAATTTTTGGACAACTTGGATGATGTACTAGAGGTGGATCAATATGGGAATAAGGTTCCCAAGCCCTCGAACTTTAGCAAACTCATCTAGTTCATGGAGATAATGTGGAATGGTATCCTTTCGTGTTCTCAAATGGACCTCCTTTGTTCTCGCCCACATGCATTCAACTTTAAAAGGCATAAGATTTCTCAAGAAGATTCTAGGATTGGATGATTTAAAGAAGTGCTAAGATTTCTAGTTGAATTTATTAAGGAGAGTCTAGATGTATCCTTATATGGCCCCAGGTGAATGTATTTTCAAAGATAGTTAAGAATTTGAGTGTAAAAAGTTGGTATGCCTATACTCAGATAGGAGGATAATTCTTAGAATAATGCCAAGTTTCATTTAATATTGGTTGGATATAGTAGGGCTTAGAAAGTATAAGACTATGCCAGACTTTTCTATTCTAGCATTATGAAGTTATCGATACAATTTTGTGGTATACATGGAACCAAGTCTGTAAGGGAAAAAACTAAAGCTCCCAAATATTATGTAAATTTTATTTTCTTGAAAGTTATAGAATGGGAGCAACCTCCATGGTTGCATTTTATCAACCAAAAAAAATGAAAAAATTCATAATTATACTTGCATAATATGAATGAATAAATAATATATTTAACAAGAGAATGGCATTTAGTGAAAAATAAAAAATGTAAAACATTTTTTTCCCTCCAAGGTTGATTCACATTCATTATATTTTTATTTAGATTACTACCCTAAGGACAAGCTACTACGAAATTAGGTCATGATAGACAAATACATTAGGTTTCATCATTCTAAGGCTCGGATCTTTGAATGGGTCACACAAGAATGGATAATTGAAAATGTCTTCTATCTCCGTAAAGGTTTCTTCATTGTGATATTTATATTTGAGTCTTTGTGTTATGATATCATTCCTAACAGAATTTGGTTCTCTTGAGACACATTGATTTACGCCCAAAAATGGGTTCCCAATTTTGATCCCACTTCCTATAATCCCCAAGATGGTTTTCAATAGATTAGACTATATAATCTACCCATAGAATTATGGTGTAAGGATATAATAAAAAATATCGGTTCTTCTCTTGGAATCCTAAAGAGTTTCAACTCTAGCATTTGGGATGGAAATTCTCAAATTTATGCTCATATTAGGGTTTTGACTATCTCTAAAATCTTGAATGAAATTATTCTATGAGTTGGGTGTTGCAATTGGCATCAAAAGGTGGAGATTGAGGAATCAAATTTCTTTTTCCCTAATTGTCATGGTCATCACCACAATGACTAGAGTTCCCTTGCAAAAACAAATCGTTAAGAAATGGGTGGTGAAGGGAAAGGCTACAAAAAGGTTGCCAATCCCAGAGGAGGCCCTCACTAAGATAGATTCCCAAGTCATCAACAATCCTAATCAAAACAATGCAATCATTCATTTCATCCCAAATGTGACATAAAATGAAAACACTTTATATGAGTATGAGGAGGATTGGATAGACTTTGACAGAGAAAACTTAGATGACTTAGATTGGTCATCATTAGATCTATTAGTCAGTTTGCTTCACGAATCCTTAAGGAAAATATTGGCTTTGAGAGGAAACTATGAAAATCAAACAAGCTAAAGTGGGAGGAATCATCTTTATCTAAGGGTCAATCTTCAATTAACAACTATTTTCTAAGATCTAACGAAACCCCTCCCTTAGAGAGTAATGAATATTTCATCCTAGAATGTTAGTGTTCTTAACACACCTAAAAAAGGGTGCTTAATTAAGCACCAAATAGACAACATCAAGGATAAATTTATTGTGTTTCAAAAATTCAAACTTGGTATGGCTACGACTTCTTCATTTGGGTGATCTCATAATAGTGAGTTACACTTTTTGGCCAAACTTGGCATTGAACTAAACTTTTAAAAGTAAATATTACCTTTCAAGCACCTATAGCTATTAAACCATGAGGAATTTGAAGATGATGCAAACTAGTGATTTTGATATTTTGTTTGTAGATTATAAATATATATTTAAAAAAAAATTGGAATCAAATTACATTTCTTTCTCCATCTCCTTCGAAAACTAGTTTTTAACAATAAACACCATTTTTAAAGAGTGATGTTCACCGTATAAGACATAACTTTTTTCCTATGAAGGATAAAATTATAATTTTTTCGAATTTAGATTTGTAACTATGATATCTAGCAGGTAAATTTGATTTCATAGTGTTATATTAATTTTTTATTTTCTTAATTAATTTTTGAAATCAAACCAATAACAATTTAGACATAGGTGGTATGTATAACACATAAAATTATTTGTATGTATCAAAATTCAATATTTTTTTTGTTGGATCAAGGACATCAATACCAAGCACACACATATTTTTAGAATTTTTTTTGACAATCTACTATTTTTCTACATGTGCAAAACAAAGAGCTTGATTTTCGGTAAAAACCTATGTTTAATTAAACTAAAAAATACATAATAAAACCAAAATATACTAAAATTATACTTGATGGATAGCTCATTTTGAGGACTATAATCCTCTAGTTGGGGTCTATGAAGTTGATTCTATTTTCATCTTCAACACGAGCTTCGAAAGCCAAAACTTTGTAGAAAATTGCACATGGAGGGGGAGAAGGACAAAAAAGGGGGTTCTAGAAAACCCCGTTCGAGCAAACCCCCTAGATCCCTTCAAGCGGAGGAGGGTTCGCTAGAACCCCATTTTTTCCATCATCGCCTTTATTTTATTAATAAAATCAAACCAAAAGGTGGTTCTCTCAAACATGCCATCAAAAAAGGGTTCACTCGAAGGGGGTGTTCGAGCGAACCCAAAAATGGGTTCGGTCGAACATCCCCCTTCGAGTGAACCCCTTAAAACCTTTTTTTTGGAGCGTCCAAGAATTTTTTTCTTCATGAATGCAATTGTAACCCACTTATGTGTGATCACCCATTTATGCATCATTGCCATGGCCAGTCTTGCTTCTTTCAACTCACTTTTGGATTTGTTGGAAATATTAAGTTTTTGTTGAACTTGGATCAAACCTCCTTTGATCTTTTGCATTCTTTCTCCTATTGGTTGGATAGGGTGGTAAGATTCCTCCATTCTAATTTTCACTTCCTCCTTATCAACATCTATGGACTGATGTATGCAAAGCTTGCTACAATGCACTGCCTCAATGAACTCTTGGTGGAAATCTCCAAAATGGCCCTTTCAAACTATGATAGGAAGATATCTATGCATGATATCAGGGGTGTATTCTTCAAATTGGACATAAAAACAATAGTTCCTTGAGAATGTGCTTTAAGGCTTTCATTACGGGCCTAATCATAGTCCAATGTTTGAGGACTTTTAGAAAATTGTTTACAATCATCCTTGCTTCCTCTCACCCAAATAATTGCTTTGGTTGGAGGAAATGAAAAAAGGTTAGACATATTGTAACCTCCTAAAATGATATCTTTCTTTGTAATCATATTTAATAAGAAAATTTGGATTTAATACATAATGGGAGTTGCCCCCTCGGTAGCACTTTCCTATACACACACATACAAATAGATACATATTATAACTCTTAAAATTTATTGATATGGGTGAATGCAAGATCATGATGGGCCAAAAAATGACAATCGGGGTAAGAAATGATGAACCAAGTTTTTGGCACATTCAAATCATACTTTTGCAAACACTTTTTTTGTTTGTTATTATGCTAAAACAAACATTTAGTGCTAATTATGGGACAAGACATGAACTTTTTATGCTTAAAATAAAAAGTATATTATGCTAAATCTTTCCATAAGTATCACCTTAAAAAAATTTATTAGTTTGATGAATGCCTTATGACTTGGTGTGATGACAAACCCTTCCTACAACCTTTAGTGTTGAACTTCCTGTAGCCATGTCTGAAATAATGTTTGCCTTAGTTTAATGCTTAATGAATGTATAAATAAAGTGATGGATTGTCTTAAAGGTTGAACGTGTTGAGCTAACTTTCTGCCTTAGGAATAGCTGGCAAGATATTTTGTAGGTACCACGATTGGAGGAAGGAATTCAATTCCCACTTGAAGGATAGAAGACCAGTTTAGCAGCAAAAGAATAGGGAGGCAGTTTCAACTCATCCACCATGCAAGGGGAGTGTTTCAGAAATCTAGCTCAAGCATCTTGATGGCGCATAAATCTAGGATGATGGCACTTTAAGACTGATGAACTGATTTGACTTAATTCTTTCATTTCCATTCACCTCTTTACTAAGTTAGTTAAATGTAATAAGGACTTCCCGTCTTATAAGGGAAGGTTAGTTAGTAGTTGGATTTAGTTTCAATAAATAGCCCATTCTCCTACAGAGAATGGGCTGAAAAAAATATTGTTGTTGTAACACATTTTTAGTTTTCAGAAATACAATCAAGAGATTGTGTGCCATGTACTTATCTATCTTGAATCAATAAAGTTTATGAAGTTTTCCGCCTAATCTGTTATCTACTTTTGGCATTACCTAAGGGGGCCCACTTAGGGAATTGTCCATACTTTCATTCTATAAGTTAGAATAGCTGCACTTCCTTTCATAGAGGTTAATGTGACTATTCCTACAGCTGAGAGAAACACAGAGTTGTCAATTGTTCATGCAGCCACTAGATGCAGAGTAGTTTTATCTTTCAATTTTCATTTCCAATCAAGTTATCCAGTAATTAAAATTCTAGTATAAAGCATCTTAGGAAATCATGCATGTCTAGAAAAGGTGATTAGTGCATATATTGTGCTGACCCATTTCAAATTTACATCCGTGGGTTGATGAATAAATGAGGCTCTTTAGCGGGTTATAACTATTGGTTGTGATGTTTAATCCCTGAGTAGAGGAATTCATGTTCCTAGTTATTAAGCTGATTAAAGAACACTACATTTTTTGGCGCCGTTGTCGAGGATGGTGTCAAAATAAGGACCTATTATAGGCATGCTAGTAGAGAGTTCAAAATTTCATTCTAAGTATTTAGTTTAGGATTTTGCATTCGAGCATCTTTATAGTTGTAAGTGTGAATAAGGTGTAAAGCAATAAAACACTTCTTAATGAAATATTGCATCAAAGATTAAGCTAATAACCAATTGAAATCATCTCATTGTCTCCTATCTTTAAAGATTTATTAAGCTATGTGCTCTCATATTTAAATAATACTATAACTGTTAAAATGACAATCTAAAGAACGAAATGATATTGATGCAATCATATGGAGCTAAATGTGATAATACTAGATGATAAAGGAAACTAAATTAGCATGGATTGACATGAAAATGATAAACAAAGCTACAGGAGGCAGCCATGATATGAAAACTTGATGCTTGATGCTTGAATGTTGGATGTTTAGATGCTTGAATGTTGGATGCTTGATAAAATTCTGTAGAGTAAACTTGATAACCTGGGCTTCTTTCTTGGTTGAAATGAGGTTGTATTTATAGATTTCCTGGCTATAGAAATGCACAAGGATGGCAAAGAGAGGCTTGGATTCAATCTAGATGATTGAATGGTGAAAGATGGAGGAGGTTGAGAGAAATTTGGAGATTGTCTCTACCCATGAAAACACTAGGCAAGAGAAGATGAAGGATTGATGGAGGAGGATTGAGAGATAAATTTGCAATTTGTCTCCAAAAATTCCTGTGAAGTTTCAATCAATTAATCTTGACATGATTTTGACATAATTTAGACATAGGATATCTAATTCAATTTTGAGGAAATATAGAGGAATATTCCTTATGCCTTTATTTAAATATTTTTGATTTATTTAAATTAGCAAAAGAGGGATAAATAATTTAATAAAACAAACTATAGAAATTGTTTATTAAATTAAATAGAACAATAATGGCAATTAATCAATAAAGTGTTTAATATTTATTTAATTAATTTTAAGATTGATGTGATAGAATAAAATAGGGATTTGATAATTAAATCAAACAAAGTATTTAATTTTGTTTATTTAATTAAGATGAGATATTAGAAGAATTAGAAAAATTTAAATGTGAATGTGAATGTGAACTATATAAATAAATATTTTTATTTATTCAATAGTAGAAGAAATTAGATTAATTAATCAAATAATTCATATTTAATTAATCCGATGCTCTAGACCATTTTTAGGTGTATACAATAGTTAGTTTAATTTTTGTTGTATGCGTAGAAGAAGAGACCAATTTGGAAGATTCCTTCCTAGAAGAATAGATATTGAAGAGATTGAACCAGACCTTTTCCAAGAAGACCCATATCTGGATGCTGGCCAAGACTTGGTTACCTCATCATCTTCCTCAGACCTAAGCTTTAATCTATTTGAAGAGCCAGATGATCTTAAACCACTTGTTCAACATCTGAATAATTTTCAAACTTCTACCAATCAAGACCCATCAAATAATCCACTTGCCCTTGTCATTTATCAGCCAGGAGCTAATCCAAGGGCACCACCAAGAATGACAACTCCTACTTTTCCATTTCCAATTCCTGACCTACATGACAATAATAACCTCAAGAACATCCCTGCTTCATTACTTCCAAATTTCTATGGAATTATTACTAAGGACCCTCATACCTTCTTGTTTGAATTTGACATTATTTGCAGAAGCTATGACTATACAACCTTAGCACACAAGCTGAAGTTGTTTCCCTCCACTCTAAAAGAGTCAGCCTTGAGGTGGTTCATGGGATTGGGAAGCAATGTAGCTACTACTTGGGATGAAATGAAGAATCTATTCTTGGGTAAATATAAAGAATATTGTAGAGGAAATGATATGAGAGGAGATGACATCTTCAAAATGTCACAAAAAGAGGATGAAACCTTGGAGGATTATGTGTCAAGGTTTTTGTTCAGTGTACAGAAGAATACTCAACATGAGCTGAATGAGGAATCTCCAAAACTTCTCTCCCTAAGAGGATTTAATGATACTTGCATGGAGGCCCTTGACCTCATGGCAGGAGGAGATGTCACCCAAAGCAATTGGGATGATATCAAGAAAATCTGTCTCAATTTCTCCAGAGTAGTTGTAAAGAAGGGCAGGGGGTTTAGACCCTCTGCTATAAAATGAAGTGGCTTTGGTGTATCTAAGGGGGAGATTACTAATCTCTTGTCTGACTTCAAGCAGGATATCATTAATGATGTAGCTACTCAACTGGACACTATGCAAGCTAGAAGGAAGAAAGAGGAAGTTGAGGCAATGCTAGCTGAATATTGCCCTCACTGCAGACAAAGAAAGAAGGACTACAGATGCAAAGCAGTGGCCAATTTGGAGGTGCAACATCTTCCAACTGAGTTTAAAACCATTGAAGGAGAGGACAAAGTGTTCTTTGTTGCTCAGCGCAGGCCATGGGCCCCAAGACAAGGTATGCCTCATGACCCTTTACAAAATTTTGGTTCATATAATAGCCAGTGGCAGAACCAGTATCCTCCAAACTATGGGCCATACTCCCAACCTCAGTGGAATAATCCTTGGCCAAATGCCCAACAAAACCATTGGCAATCCCCACAAGGAAATTGGCAGTCACCACAACAAAATTAGTGGCAGCCTCCACAAGGGAATTGGCAACAGTCTAACCAATGGAGGGGAGGCCAGTAATGGTCAAATCCACCCACTAGTTTCCTGTAGCAACCCCAATAGCAATCAATTATGCCACCTCCTATAGCTAATCAAAGCCAAAATCCAAAGCCAACCCAATTGCCTGCTCAAGCAACACCCAATCCAAATAACCAGCAGCAACAACAAGTCTATTTTATTGACCCTAATCATCAGCCAACCTATGCTCTCAACCTGAATAATATCAACTTACGTTCAGGAACTGTGTTGCCCACACCATCTCCTCCCATAATATTAGAATTGTCATCTGAGGAGGTTGAGCAAGAAGAAGATACCAATGACCTATTCCAACCAAATGAGCCAATTCAAACTCCATCATTACCTAGGGTATCCAATAAACCGTCACCTCCTTTCCCACAAAGGTTGGAAGATGAAAATGTGAAAAAACAAGAAGAGCCTACATTTGAAGAAGATTGCATGATTGACCTCCTTTCCCAATAAGATTGCATGATCGAATTGCTTTCCCTATTTTTCTACGACTTTTGAAGAGTGGTTCAAAAAATTTGGTTGAGGGGAGAGGCAGAGTACTGAAGAATTGGGTTACAAGAAGTTTAGTTTGGAAAGCCTGGTGAGCATTGCTTAAATAATTTAATTATAGAGAGCTAAGGAGATGGGAGATCAGTCGATTCAGCACGAGCCTAAAGACCATAACATCTTGTTGCAGGATGTGTTGCATGTGTCGCAGTCTAGGCAATATGGGTGGCTCAATTACTTCCTAAAGCTTGGAGTTTTTGATGTAGACATTGCAGAGGAGTTCACAAGGACATTTCAAGATGGGGAAGCAAAAGTTAGAGGTATAACGGTGAATGCATCAATTGATAGAATTGTAGAGATAATGAGATTACCTCAAGTTGGAGAGCCATTTCTTAGAGGAAGGGATGCAAAGAGCGCCAGGGTAGAGTTTACTCGGCCAAATGACCCTCCTCTATGGGTAGATAAGAAAGATGCACAAAGGATGAGTCCACCGTAGGACTAGGCATCATGAGCGAGATATATAATCAAATACATAACTTGTGAAGGAAGGTTTTCATTCTTGCATTCTCATCACTTCAAAATTTTATCTCATTTACGCCATGGATTGTTGATGAATATTCCCAACTTCCTTTACAATTTGTTCTCCAATAGTGCTGCTGAATTTAAAAAGGGTAGGGTTAACTCTGTATCTCACCACTGCCTTATTAAACTACTTTTTGAAAAATTTGTTCAAGATGCATCAAGAATGACCTGGGAGGAATTAATTGTCAATTTCAACCCTAAAATTCAAAATGTTGGACCTAGAGGGGAACCCCTTACCTTCAAGCAACGAACCTCCTAGTCCATAGGCCAAACCTCTGATGCTATGTCCCCTACTCAGGAATCATCTGATTCCCGGGATGACATTCCTCTTTCTGAAAAAACCTCCAAGCAACCGGCACAAACCCCTATCAAAAATACCGAGCCTTCTTCTAAGGATAAGAAAAGAAAGACACCCATTGTGGCAACCCCTAAACTTGTAAAACGAAAGCAAAAGGAAAACTTCTCTGTTCCTATAGAAAAGCCCTCCAAAAAACATAAGACAATTCCTACTTCCATAAGGAGGACCTCTAGGCTCTAGAACCAGGCAACCCACCAATCACTTGATGCTACTCTAGCTGCACCACCAACTTTAGACCCTTCCAGTCCTGTACTGGGAGAAGAACCTATTATTGAGGAGGTTGTGAGTACACCTGAAGGAGATGGCTTGGATGAATTGGCTGCCATTGCAGAGAAACTTCAAGAGGGAATGGAATGTTTTGAAAAGGAGGAGGTAACAGTTGTGTTTCCGTCAGAAAAAAGAGGATGAAAGCATTGGCATGATTGACGAGATTCTTGCTGCTCTGGAAGAATAGGTAGTTTGGCAACAAGATGGTACTTCAAGATAGGAAAACTCTGAACAATCAAATAACACAGAGGTAATTGGAGAAGAAGAACAAGGAAAAGTGGATGTAACTGAAGAAATACAGGGGTCACCTGCAGTAAGCTATAACCATAGACCTCTGCTCCATGTCACAAAGTTTGTTGTAGAAATGGCATGTTTTGAAGAACTTCAAAATCAATAGACTACTTCTACATTTGAAATTGAGAGATTATAAAGGATAATCCAGAACAAGAATCTGGAAATTGCTAACTTAAATGATACTCTCAATTAGGTGGTAGAGCTTATTCCACAGCTGATGCAATGTCGAGCACCTTCACCTGTCTATGCAATGTACCTGAAGGAGTTGTATTTGAACTTCCAACTGATTATAATTTGGAAAGGTAAAAACACCTCTTTAGATACCCTGGAAGAATTTTATGAAGCATACAAAGATTCACTTTTGCACATTAGGAACCTCCTGTTTGAATTTTATCTGCACAATTTGGTTGTACCCCAAGATAAGGAATGGAACCCATTATGTTATGTCAGTGATATTCATATCAACGCTCTGATCTCTTGGATCACCAATGAGATAAGAAGGGGGGAACAATTTGATAGTCATATGCATGATGAAGTCAATATGCCATTATCCGTGAGGAATGAAGCTAGAAATGGAATGGGTATTTACTTTGATTGGAAGAAATTGTGGAGAGATAAAAGAGCTAGGCCACTGATTGATCCTTTGATACAAGAGGTATTTTCTCAGTATTCCCAAATTATAAACAATGATCTTAATGCTGCAACCTTGCACATTCAAACTAGATGGGAACATCTTCCATTTCAATTAAAAAGGGTTGAACCACACACTCCCAATACCTTGTATGCAACAACCAGAAGGGCAGAAAGATACATGAGGAATGCCAAGACAAAAAGGGAGAATTGGTTACCCTTGGTTATGCAACTACCTATTCTCCTATGGCCATTATTGGCTATGCAGGGGGACAATAACATATATAACAGGAGTTCTAAGGATAACAGATGACAAAGGCTAGAGGCAATGCAAGCTCACTTCTAGAGTTTCCAGCATGGAGAGTGTGGACAACAACAGAATGTTGATTTGAGAGAATTTTGTAGAAGAAGAAATGCTAGACTTGCTGAGGGGTCCAGTAAGTACTTGGTTGAGTGGAATGATGAGCCAAGTTTTTGGCACATTCAAATCATACTTTTGTAAACACTTTTTTTGTGTTTATTATGTTGAAACAAACATTTAGTGTTGATTATGGGACAAGGCATGAACTTTTTATGCTTAATATAAAAAGTATATTATGCTAAATATTTCTCCTTAAAATGTTTTATTAGTTTGATGAATGCCTTGTGACTTGGTGTGATGAAAAACCCTTCCTGCAACCTCTACTGTTGAACTTCCTGTAGCCATGTTTGAAATAATGTTTGCCTTAGTTTAATGCTTAATGAATGTTTAAATAAAGTGATGGATTGTCTTAAAGGTTGAACTTGTTGAGCTAACTTTCTATCTTAGGAATAGTTGGCAAGATATTTTGCAGGTACCACGATTGGAGGAAGGAAGTCAATTTCCACTTGAAGGATAGAAGACCAAATCAAAGAAGACTGGTTCAACAACAAAAGAATAGGGAGGTAGTTTCAACTCATCCGCCATGCAAGGGGAGTGTTTTAGAAATCTAGCTCAAGTGTCTTGATGGCACATAAATCTAGGATGATGGCACTTTAAGACTGATGAATTGATTTGACTTAGTTCTTTCATTTCCATTCACCTCTTTACTAAGTTAGTTAAATGTAATAAATACTTCCCATATTATAAGGGAAGGTTGGTTAGTAGTTGGATTCAGTTTCAATAAATAGCCCATTCTCCTACAGAAAATGGGCTGGAAACAAGATTGTTGTTGTAACACATTTTCAGTTTTCAGAAATACAGTCAAGAGATTGTGTGCCATGTACTTATCTATCTTGAATCAATAAAGTTTATGAAGTTTTCCACCTAATTTGTTGTCTACTTTTGGCATTACGTAAGGGGGGCCACTTAGGGAACTGTCCATAATTTTATTCTGTAAGTTAGAATAGCTGCACTTCCTTTCATAGAGGTTAATGTGATTGTTCTTGGAACTGACAGAAACACAAAGCTGTCAACTGTTCCTGCAGCCACTAGATGCAGAGTAGTTTTATCTTTCAGTTTTCATTTCCAATCAAGTTATCCAATAAAGTTGTTTCCAGTAATTAAAATTCTAGTATAAAGCATCTTAGGAAATCATGCATGTCTGGAAAAGGTGATTAGTGCACATATTGTGCTCACCCATTTCAAGTTTACATCCCTAGGTTGATGATTAAATGAGGTTCTTTAGCAGGATATGATTGTTGGTTGTGATGTTCAATCCCTGAGTAGAGGAATTCATGTTCCTATTTATTAAGCTGATTAAAGAACACTACAAGAAACATGTTTTTCCTTAGCCAAATTTTGAAAATAGAAATTTGATTTTTTCTTTGGGTTAGGTGAAAAGTGAGTTTTTCTAACCAAAGTAAAACGAATATCCATTTGTAAATAATAGATATTCATTCTTTAATAATGGATATCCATTTATAAATATCATATATCTATTTTTAAATAACAAATATATGTTATGAAAATTTATTCATTTTTAAATGATGGATATTCATTCATAGTTTCTAAGAAATGGACATTTGTTTTGGAAATGTTAAAAAGTTAAAAAAAGAGTCTTCACCTACCAAAATGACTCATGATTGAGGAGAATAACAAAAGGAAACAAATATCTAAACTACAAAATTGATATCCATTTTGGATTTCATCATTTGTGAGCTTGCACTGACCATAGTCGAGAGGTAAGTTTTTTTTCTTTCATTGTTTTGATTTTTCTTTTAGTTTTATCTAAATTTATTCAAAGTTTTTAGTATGATTTAGGTTTTCATTTTTAAATTGTAGGAACTAGTTAAAGATTGTATTTTTTATGTTTTTAATTAAAAATAGGTTTAAAATATTGGAGGAAGGTCAAAACCCAAACCTCCCCCACCAACCCTGCCTTCAAATGAAGAATAAATTGCGAGAAATATTAATGAATATCATAAAATTTTAAAAATATATCATTGACACACTTGATTGTCTCTAATGGAATCAATCTTAGAGGGAATTTTTGCCCATGTTAGAACCCTCATGAACTCAAATGAATCATTTTAGTAATGGCGAGAATACAATAAGTAGGGACACTCTACCAACTTGTCATATGATCAAGTGAAAGACTTAGAGATAACCAAAGCCATGTTAAAAAAACATTTACCATCATATATGTTTAGGTCCATAGGAAAAATAAGGTGTTTATGTAATGTGAAATTATCAAGGTCAATAATTTACGATGCTACATGTATTAAAAGGAAGGAAAATAAGGAAAATTGGGGTATTTCACACCATGGTTTTGTTAGGTAATGGTTACATAACCTTTGTGGAAATTATAAAACTATCTAGGTAGTTTCATACTAGAGTTGCAATTTCATCATTGCATAAATAGTGGGTATGTCATATTTCTAGAAATGGTCTATAACACTTAGAAACACTTCGAATTTCCTTCTTTTCTAAATCCTTATGAATTTTGAGGTTATTGACAAGTTTTTACAAGCATAATATTTCATTGTAATAATCTAAGAGGCAACATAGAATGAATTAGAAGTGAATTCAAAGAGAGTTCAAGTTTCCAAGTGAATAATAGATTGTAAAAGGAAAAATTAGATATAGAAATACTATTTGCAAGATTTATGTGTGATTTTAGTGACTAAAATTAGTTATTTCAAAATGGTTGTGTGCCTAAGATGTGTAATATTATTTTTACTATTGAAATTATTATATACACTAGTAGAATTTGGCAAATAAATGACTAGGTTACAAAATTTTAGTCACAACAACTAAAAATGACTAAATTCTACTAATTTTTTGTTACTTAGCTATAAATGAGTAAATAAATGAATAATTTGGTCATTGACTAAAATATTATTTAGTCACTGAAATAAAAATAACTAAATAGTTAGTCACCAAATATAAATTAGACAAAATTTTAAAAAACATTTCAGCAAATTATTGGCATGATGTATTGGTGCTTATTCACATGTATTCATGTTCATTTTAGAAATATTCCTCGCTTCATTCATTAGTTGTAGTTTATCCTAGCATTGAGGCATTCTGATCAGTTATAGTAGCTACTTTCATGGGCAATAAAGATTCAGAGATGAGCTGGAGACTTCTGAAAAGGCAGGTACGAGCAAGGAATTTGGATTTTTCTATAATGAATTTGAAGTCAAACAAGCCCTCTACAATGAAGTCAGATTTGGGGACACCCTTGCAGTGAATTCAGAGGTGATTTGAAACCCTCATTTCATTAAACACAAAATCTATAGCTTTCTAATTGGAAACTTACAATAGTTACAATCTATTGCTCTTAATAATGTTCTTTTACAATATTTCCACTATTTTTCTTCATAATGTGTTCAAGCTAAATATAATAAAATTTGGGTGTCAGTGCCAAAATAGAATTTCCTCAAACAATTTTGATACATTTTCACTGCAAGCACAAACTACCCTTGTGCAAAGTAAACATGTGCTAGATCTACTACACATCAAGCATTTGAACAAAGATGTTTCCTGCAGCATCATCTTGTCCCTGTGTAAAAATTTCCTTTGCAATATCAAATTGACTCATTTTAGCTAGCACAATGGTTGCCCCATTTGCAACATAAACATTTCCTGGTCTCTGTGTCAACACTTTACAAGATAGTTCTCTAGCCTTCTCAAGATGTGTTGCCTCATTGTTTGGATCCCTCCTCTCATTACACAAAGATGTAAAATAATTCCAATTTCCAAGTGAAATTTCAACATAAGAATTCTTCGCATCTGATTCACTTTGTGCAACATTAATTGTTTCTTAGGAAATGGATAGATTTCTAAGTTCCTTTTGATAATACTTGTTGGCTCTATTCTTGACTGTATAAGAAGGAAATATCACAAGCCGACAAGATCCAACTCTGATACTATTGTAATGTCCTCAATTTGGGAACTTTCTTATTTTTTGGTATTTTCCAATTTTATGCCCTCCTTTTTCACATTTTTTATTACATAAATTGAGATATTTCATAGATATAGTACAATGCAGATAAACAAAAATATGAACCCAATTTGTAGATTAGATAAAGTTTGAAAATGAAAATACTAATGTAATATGATATGATATTAGGATCTAGGACTGTTGCACATGAGTAATAACTTCTTACAACGATTAAATTGACGATCTTAAAACATAATAATGTAATTGAAATGCTTAAACAAACAAAGAAATGATAACGTGATGAACAAAATAAGAGAGATAGAAGAGAAAAGACAAGAAAACAACAAGTTGATAATGAAGTTCACCAAACGAGTACGTCTTTGGGTACCTCTCCAACAGAGTGACCAATCCTTGATTATGCTCCAAACTGATTACAAGGCATCAACAAAATATAGTGTTGAGTCTTCATGAGCTTCAAAGTCTTCCTCCTTCAAGTGCAGTAGAGTGACGCTCCTTTGATGCACAGATTCAGACACTCGAACTCTCCATACAAATTCTCTTATAAGTCACCACTTGGTTTTCCCAAGTCCTAAACTCCCCCCTTTTTATACATGGAATTTTCCCAATATGGTTACTAACCATATGATTTACAAAACCAAGCCTATCCCTTATTTACATTATGATTTTCATAATTCCCCCCTTTTACAATAAAAAATCCCCTAATATAATCTTTACTGATCTCTTGAATCCATTTTTAGCCCTTTAAAATTACATTCTCGAGCTTTTACAAATCACCTTTTATCTTGGTAGTTTTAGGAGAATGATTTTTTTAATTAGAGGGTTTAAATCTTTGTTTTAAGGGCATATTCAACTTTGAATAGTATTTAAAACAAAATTAGGCTCGTATATGTTTCAAAGCCACACAATGGTGTGGCACTAGTGAAGTGTTTTGGGGTCGAGCAGGTTGAAGGATCAACCCCCTGACCCACTATTTTTAAAACTCAATTTCCAATAGTTCATTGTCAAAATCAGTCAACCGCATATGGATGGCAAAGGACATTCTGCGAGCGCAATGGTCATTGAGAATGTTGGTGGATGGGAGGTCATGGGGTCGAGCCCCACCAATTTTTTGGTAAACAAAACTATTTTCATTGAAGACCTAGAGTTGAGAAAAGGTGCCACGTGGGACCCAGTCGATATGCTACATGGCACTATTTAATTCGCTCAAATATGGCACGTGTCAGATTCCAATTGGCTAAAGTCAACGATGCCACATCATCACCACTAGTACCTGCCACGTCATGGTCATACTACCACATTTCAACTCCCCATTAGTCAATGTCATCTAACCCTGCTACATCATGGTTGTACTGCCACATGTCAGCTCCACATTGGTCCACATCATCTGACCCTACCACATCAGCATGTTGACATCATCATTATATAGTCAAGTAGGCATGGTCAACCTTCAACTTTGACTAGCCATATCTTTGTAGCACAAGCTCCATTTTTGACAAAACAAGCAACATTGGGATCATCTCGAAGAGCTCTTCATTTTGATGCCAATTCTAACAAATTTTGGAATGATCATTTTTTCACCTTTCTAACTAGGCTCTGGTACCTGTTTGACCCAACCTTGATTGAGCATAACTTGAGCGTACAATATCCTTTTGACTCTATTCAAGTTGTGTTTGGTTCATATTTTTAAGCACTTCTACATGGTGATGATTTTTGGAGCATATGAAACACTTTAAATTTTGGCAAGTATTCACCTAGACCAGTCCTCCTCACTGGAGAGGTTTTGGACCTCCAAAAGTTACATTTATTCATAATTTAAGTGAGGGCATGGCCTCCCCACTTTTTATGTATCATTTATCCATCTATACACCTAGATCATCACCACAATCAGAACTACAATAATATTTTTGAGCATAACATCATTCTATCACTTCCATAAGCATCTACATCAACTGTTACAGTTATTAACCAATAACCAATGACTAATATCAAGCTGGATAACAATGCAAATACAAAAGAGAATGAATAAAAAACATATCTATCTTTCACAATAGGAACATTTTTACCCAAGGGAACCTCCAAATTCCCAACCATAAGTTGAGGACTTGGCCCATCAATGCTTTCATTTATTATTTCCTCATATTGTACTATTGGTGTATCCTACAACAAGTGATCATGATTAGCCTTGATTACCTCAAGTTCATGTACAGAGTTACCAGACTTGATAGACATAAGAGACAAATCTTTACTTGCATTAATCACCCTTTTCAACTGCTATGTGTTTGCAAAAGACCTACCAGTCTTGATCTTGTGAGAATGTACAATATACTTGATGACATCTTTAAACAAATGATAATGATTAGGTTCCCTATATAAAATAGCCTTTTGATCATACAAATAAAGGCTTCCCAACACTATCCCAAATACATCTAGTGGAACCACATTAAACTACACCTCATCAACATACTTACTTGTGATTGTGAATCTTAAAGTACATTGCCTTGTTACATGTAATTCATTGTTTTCACAAACCCAACCTAGTGGATAAGGTCTTTGAAGTGGTGCAGTTTTCTATCCCAAATTCCTTACAACATCTTCTAAGATTAGGTTAATTTTATATCCACTATCTATGAGTGTATCAGTTTTAGTGTGCTTAGTAACAACCCTTATGTGAAATAGCTCATTTCTTTTCCTATCTTCAATAAAATCATAGTCTTGAGGAGTAGAAGCACAACTAGCAATAGAAACATTGAAAATAGAAGCCTTACCTTTTAATATCATTTCTATTATCTTTGTTTCATCTTTAGAATCTAAACCAAGATCCATAACAAAATTTGTGGCCTCCTTCTTACCTTTTTGTTTGCGAGCCCATTTTGGCTTCAATTCTGGATGCAATTACTAGCAGTGATATTTATCATGACCTTTCCTACCACAATGAGAGCATGTGAACTTATCATCCTCTTTCTTAATGATAGATGTCTTCTTCCCCTTTCCTTTATCTTCAGATTTACCTTCAAGCTTAGATGGATTCTTGTCAGAGTTATCAATGAAAGTTCTCTTACCTCCTGACTCTAAGAGTGTGGCTTGTACACATACTTCATCCAAATTAATAGGATTCAAAACCAAAAGGGAATGTCTTAGATAAGAGTGAAGACCACCTATGTACTTAAGCAATGTGTCCTAGGTGTACAATGGGACATTTAATGCAATAGCCCTTTTCTTGAATTCATGGGTGTACTCTTGGGTAGTTTGACCTTTCCCTTGCCTAAAATTTTGCCAGTTCATCATTAACTATTGCATATGGCCTAGGGGATAAAATTTCTTCTTAAGAGCATTAAAAAATTCTACCCAAGTTAAATTGACTTTACCATGTGAAATTTTTTCCTGAGTTCTACTCTCCGACTAGGTGAGAGTTGTTTTTCCCAACTGAAGAGTAGCTAACTAGATCCTAGAAGCATCATATAAGAGACCTTGAACTATACAATACACTTCTACTTGTTGAACCCAATCATCTAATTTCTCTGCATTTAGTTCTTGGCCACAATACTTAGGTAGATCAAATTTTACATCCAATTTAATTTTAGGCTTATGTGCACCCTTGAAAGGATCAATAGAAGAAGTAGAACCTGTAGGAGAAATTTGAGAAGATGGATAAGATGGAATTGGAGGCATTTTTAGAGGCTCCCAATCACCTCTTAGTCTTTTCCCTTTGTCCTTTTGATCTTCTTGCTTTGACGAGCCTTCTTTCTCAATCCGCTTCCATTCTTGCCTCTCCTAAAAAAGTACTTGTACCATTGCCTTCATTTCAAGAAAATCTCATTGAAAAATCTTCTCATCAAGCTCCATACTTTGTCCAACTTCTGATTCTTCCATCTTTGGAAAATTTCTTCATTTACCGATCTTAGGATTATACTCTACAAGTGTTCCTTCACCTCGTTGGCTCTTGGCTCTTGTTATCATTCACATCTACAAACACTAGTCACCAAAAATATTTAATACCACTTGATCTAATGTTAGGATCTAGGATTGTTGCACATTAATAATAAATTTCTACAACAATTAATTGAAGGTCTTAAAAAATAATAACGTAATTGAAATGCTTAAAAAACAAAGCAATAATAATGTGTTGAACAAAATAAGAGAGATAAAAGAGAGAAGACAAGAAAAAACCAAGTTGATTTAATGGAGTTCACCAAACGGCTATGCCTTTGGGTCCCTCTCCAAGAAAGTGACCAATCCTTGATTATGCTCCAAACTAATTACAAGGAATCAACAAAATATAGCGTCGAGTCTTCATGAGCTTCAAAGTCTTCCCCCTTCAAGTGCAATAAAGTGATGCTCCTTTAGACGCTCAGACTCTCCATACAATTTCTCTCATAAGTCAGTACCTAGTTTCCCCAAGTCCTAAACACCCCCTTTTTTATACATAAAATTTTCTCAATATGGTTACTAACCATGTGATTTAAAAAATTAGACCTTACCACTATTTACATCATGTGATTTTACAAATCTCCCTTATTTACATCATGATTTTCATAATTCCCCCCTTTTACAATAAAAATTCCCCTAATATAATATTTACTGATCTCTTCATGAATTCATTTTAAGCCCTTTAAAATTACATTCTCGGGCTTTTACAAATCACCTTTAATCTTGGTAGTTTTAGGAAATTGATTTGTTTTTAATTAGAGGGATTAAATCTTTGTTTGTAGGGCATATTCGGCTTTGAATAGTCTTTAAAACAAAACTAGGCCCATATATGTTTCAAATCCACACAATGGTGTGGCAATGGTAAAGTGTTTTAGGGTTGGGAAGGTCAGAGGATCAACCCCCCAACCTGCTATTTTTAATGTAAGAGCTGGAGATATTAGCTCGACACCCAAGAACACCTACCAAAACAATGAAAAACATTCTACAAGAGCATATGCAAGAATGTGAGCTTGCTTGATATTAAGACCTCTCAAATGATGAGGTATGAAGTATGATACAAATGATACAATAACCCTCCTTATATAGGAAAGGGTGAGATACAAGATGCATTAATATTTTGCCATGTGTCTTGATCTAACAACATGTGACAACATGAAACCCTAACTAACTGCCTAGGGAATGACAACACGATAGAGATAAGTTCTAGAAAATACAACTCATCTTCTAGAAGGGAATATTATCTCTAACAATATTATTTATGATTTATTTAATAATGCAACCTAGGACTAAATTATTAAATGTCGACCTAAGTTAACTTATGCTAGTGTAATAAATAATTATTTACATGAACACCCCCCATAAGTGCAACCTAGGGAGGAAATGAAAAATCTAATGATTATGCAATAGATGATGGGTCTTGACTACATGATGTCCATTTTAGGTACCCATTTACAAATGATAAATAAAATGAAACTAATCTCCCACAAACAAAGAAAAGGGGAAAACCCAGTGGTAAGAAAACCCCTCTCCAAAAAGAAGATGAAATTTTTAAAAGTGAGGAAGGATGGAGGACTCCCAAATACCCCCCAAGTACACCATCTGTCACATGGATACAATACAATCAAAAGCCCCCCATAGGAGGGAAATAAAGAGACTATATAGCCCCCCCAGAACATGTAATCACCTACAAGAATGGTAAGTGTCTGAAGACAAAACATGATCCAAAGTCGACAAACAACTTGTGTCCCTTTTGGAAGAAACAAAACCAAGTAGAAATGTAGGCATGCTTCCCATTGCAGATAGGAATTGAAGGTAGGATGGATGAATATGGATGTTGATGATGTCTCTGAAAGATGCTCATGTGTCTCCTTGCATGATGAAAATGAAGATGCCACAATCAAATCAGGTACATGCCCAATCAATGAAGAAGGTGAAAAATCAGGACGATGTGGAAAATGATGTTGAACAATATCTAAAGACCATGATGGTTTGACAACAGGTGTGCAATGGTTGTATTGAATCATGAGACATATCCCCTCAAATATGTCCTCCAAATGTGAAATGTGAGACTTTACAAACAAGGATGCAATGTTTGATAGATAGCAATCCCAATCAGGAAGGTAATGAGATACTAATTGTAATGTATCACTGGTCATGCTCAATGACTCATTACCATGAGATTAATGGTCCTATTGAACATGAATGATAGGAGCCTCAATCAGTGACTCTGCACATGGAATCATTGAAGGTGAAGGTACATCAACTATCTCTGATGGAGAAGTAGGAGCATTTGAAGAATCCTCTTCATCCTCATCCTCATCCTCATCTGAAGATTCACAGTATTCCAAATATTCAAACTCCCACATAGTATTTTCATCATAGGGTATCATGTATGAAAGAGGAAGAGGCACAAGACAATCTGAAATAGGATCATCTGGGAATGGTTGAGTATCATGATCTCCATATATCTCCCAAATTTTAGTACAAAGAGTGTGAGAGCAATCACAATGATCAACACTTTTCAAAGTGGAAACATCAATATGCATTGCAATGACTCCTAAGACATGACCCCTTTTACAATTCCAAGAAAATTTCTTATAGTCAGTACCAGGAGGGGGAACAAGATTATACAAATGTGGCAACAAATGTAGCCATCAGAGATGGGTGATGATATCATTTCTCCATTGTTTATAGTTTCCCCTTTTCAACATAATCAAAGTAGGATGAAATGAAAACCCCATTATTAACTATGATATATCTCCAAGAGTACAAAGACAATATCCTTCAAAATGAAATAGAAACTCCCAAATATGATATATACTACAAATGAAGTCTTCCCAAATTGATAGAACCTCTCCAAGACTCAGGATGTCCAAGTAATCAGTCAAAATGCCAAATATACAAAATACTGAATAAATAATACTTGGTGTTGAATCTAGAAAATTTGCATGGACATAATGATAGAGATCCTAAATACCTTCCAAACACAACTTGAATCACCAAAATCGAAGAAACTGGATGAAAGTTATGAGCTCGAAGGTTGAAATGGGAGATCTAACTTCAAAAAACAATAAAATATTATAAGAATAACATCTTATAATAATTCTTGCACTAATGGATAGAGCTCAAAACTAGCTTTCCAACGATATCGCATTTGTTAAAATTTGATACGCAAGTCAAAAGTTATGGCGATTTTAAGAAAACTGCCTAATTAAGACATGATGGGGTTTCCATGATAGTCATTTGGCTGTCAAATTTAAGATAATCGCCAGATTTAAAAAAAAATCACCAAAACATAAATTTACCTCAAAATATGAAGTATTTTATATGAAAATGGGGGCTTTGGGCCTTCTGTACGCAATGGAAGGGTGGGATTTCACCCAATTTGCTCTAGAAATTCACCCAAGATGCAAAGCCTCCAACCTTACAAAACATCACCAAGATCTTATAGCCATAGCTCAATCCTCAAATTTGAGAAGGGTCTTACAAGAAACACTCTTATACCACGTAAGAGCCTTAAATTACTCTGATACCATGTAAGATTTGGAGATATTAGCTCGACACCCAAGAACACCTGCAGAAACAATGTAAACCTTCTACAAGAGGATAAGCAAAAATTTGAGCTTGCTTGATATTAAGACCTCTCAAATGATGAGGTATGAAGTATGATACAAATGATACAATAACCCTCCTTATATAGGAAAGGGTGACATACAAGATGCATTAATATTTTTACATGTGTCTTGATCTAACAACATGTGACAACATGAAACCCTAACTAACTACCTAGGGATTGACAACAAGATGGAGATAAGTTCTAGAAAATATAATTCATCTTCTAGGAGGGAGAGACCTAAGTTAACTTATGCTAGTGTAATAAATAAATAATTACACTAACATTTAAAACTCAATTTCCAAAAGTTCATTGTCAAAACCAATAGACCACATATAGATGGTAAAGCACATTTCGTGGGCACAATAGTCGTCGAGAATGTTGGTGGATGGGAGGTCGTGGGGTCGAGCCCCACCAATTTTTTGGTAAAAAAAACTATTTTTGCAAAAGACCTAGAGGAGAGAAAAGGTGCCATGTGGCATCTAGTCGATGTGCCATGTGGCACCATTTAATTTGCTCTTGAATCAGACACATGTCAGATTCTAATTAGGTAAAGTCAATGATACCACATCACTAACACCTGTAGATACCATGCCATAGTTGTATTGTCATGTGTTAGCTCCCCATTGGTCCACATCATCTTACCCTACCACATCAACATGTTGGCATCATGTTGATACAGTCAAGTAGGCATGGTCAACCTTCAACTTTGATTGGCCATATCTTCGTCGTACGAGCTCCGTTTTCGATGAAACGAGTGACATTGGGATTGTGGCGATGAGCTCTTCATTTTGATGTTGATTCTGATGAATTTTGGAATGATCATTTTTTCACCTTTCTAACTAGCCTTTGGCACTTATTTGACCCAAATTTGACTGAGCATAACTTGAGCGTACAAGCTCCTTTTGACTACATTCAAGTTGCATTGGGTTCATATTTTAGAGCATTGTGACATGGTAATGATTTCTAGACCATATAGAACACTTCAAACTTTGACAAAAAATATCCACATGGGTCACAATGAAACAAATACTTGTATTGATAGGAAAACTAGTCCATGAAACAATAAAACAAGGTTGTTATGAAGCATACAATATGGACTTATGTTCATCCTGGCCGTCCTAAAACCTCAACAATAATAGATCATATATTCTTGATATCTGGATCAAATATGAAGTCGCCGCAATGATCCTTAGATGTGACAATTATTTTAAAGGGCTATGCACCATAATCCAAACTCAGATTATTGTTTCAACAATAGTACAAGAGCTACACATACCATATGAATCCACCATATATTTGAGTGTCCCAAATTGCAACACTACCCTGGAAATAATGATGTAATTTATACATGTTGAAGTTGGTGACTAATTGTATGAAACCTTTTTCATAGTTGCACCTATGATGGAATGTATCAACAACAACCGGTGATCATAAGGTAACCATTATCATGCTCTAATAGCAGTGACTTATATGGTGAATGGTAACCATAATTAATTGATATATTTCTAGCCAAAAAGAATGCAATATTACTCCAACAGTCACAATGCCCCTTCAGTGCAAGTGTAATGTTAATATCAATTTGTAAGTTGAACAGTTTAGCTCAATGGTGACTACTATATGAAATCACTCCAAGGATTTTGTGGGTTTTCATCCTCCAATTCCAATCCTAGATATTTTTCGTCATCAAGTTAATTGAACCAAAGTCCAAAACTCCAACAAGGAGTAAAAATTAAAAAAATAAAATTCTTGATCATTATGCCTCCTCCTCCTTGTTTGGATTCTCTTAAATAGAGTTTTCCTACAAAGACATAAATCTTAAAATTCCCTTCATGACCTTTGATTGATGTTTGAGATGAATTATTTAAAATAGATTTCAATCATAAGAGACATCCTTTATTTATAATTTAAATTTACTTGAGGCCCTCTTTATTATAATTACATTTTATGATAACACTTAAGTGGCCCCTTTTATGACATTAAGATCCTCTTGAGTTATTATTATACTCCTATTTTCCAAGAGAAAAATCCCCAAGACCCATGGGAAATGAATTATGAGCATTTGAGTTTCATCTTGGTTTCATTTTGAAAGGGGGACATTACATTGTAGAAAATTTGCTTAATGACAAAATAATTTAATCCACCTATTTGAGACTATAAAATAAAAATAGATTACTTAGTCTATTTTCAATTATAGATTATTTTAATCTAGAATATGATAGAAAGATAAAGCATAATTCATTGGAGGACATATAAAATGTTCTAAAATAAAGACTAAAATAGGCTTCCCATAAAAAACAAGAAAGAGGAAAAATGAAAAGATAGCATATAGATGATTCATTTGAGGTTTTTGATAAGATCTCTTTGAACTATGTCAAATGGATTTTGAAGTAGCTCATCCATCATCATTGTATGCATCATCTTCTCTTGGAATTTGTTTCTACAATGGTTAGGTTTGGTTAAAGCTCAGGGATCCTAGACATCATCATATGAATCATCTTCTCTCAGAATCTGTTTCTACAATGGTTCATCATCTTCAAAATCAAACTATGCATGTCTCCTTCATGATTTTATTGAAACTAGAGAATTTTTCTCACCATCATCAGAGTCTTCTAGACCTACAACTACAAGAAGATATTGAGCATTTTATGCATCATCTTGTGCCTTATCACTCATATAATTTGCCTCATCTTCTATGGCAACATCAAGTTCCTTCATATAATAATCATAAGCCTTGTAGTTCTTATCCTTCTTGTTTTTCTTCTTTTCCTTCTTTAGTTTCTCCTCAAACTGACCAGCCTCATCATTGTCATCATCCCTATCCTTACACTCACTCTTCCATAATTCCTTCACATGTTCAAATTTCTCCTCTTGTTGCATCACTCACCCAAGTTCTTCCTCTTGCTCCCTCCTTTCCTTTTTAATCCTTCATTCTTCATCAAATTTTTGTTTTTCTTCATCAACCAAGACAAGTTGGCATGCTACTTCCAGCTTTTGATGGCTTTGTCGGTCTTCACATTCTGCTACTTCTCTATGAACTTTGGAAACATTAAGAAATTTTTTATAGTATTCAACATGCAACTCTATCTTCTTCTAATCCAAGAAATGTGTATGAGGGCTTTCCACAGCTGATAGTTGGTTGAACACATAAAGTGCATTTGTTAATTCTAACACTAATTGATGAACCTCATCAACAATAGTTTTTTGCTTTTGAAGTGTTGAAGTTGAAAACTTATGTATTGTAACCCCAACATCAAAGTGTAACATGTAATTTGAGGGCACCAAATTTACTACTCTTAATAATTCTCTTTTACAATCTTGCCACTATTCTACTCCATAATGTGTTCAAGCTAAAATATAACAAAATTTGGGTGTCAGTGCCAAAATAGAATTTCCTCGAATAATTTTGACACATTTTCACTGCAAGCACAAACTGTCCTTATGAAAAGTAAACATGCGCTATATTTACCCACACATCAAGCATATGAACAAATATGTTTCCTACAATAGCTTATTGTACCCGTGTAAAAATCTCCTTTGCAATATCAAATTGACCCCTTTCAGCTAGCAAAAATGGCTGCCCCATTTGTAGCATAAACATTTTCTAGTCTTTGTGCCAACACTTTACAAGATAGTTCTCTAGCCTTCTCAAGATGCGTTTCCTTGTTCTTTGTACCCCTGCTCTCATTGTAAAAATCTGCAAAATAATTCCAATTTCCAAGTGAAATGTCAACAAAAGAATTATTCACATTGTTTCACTTTGTGCAGCTTTAATTATTTCTTTTGTTTTAAGCCAGTCATTTATTTTCAGTTTCATGCTTCCAAGCATACATAAAGAATTTGATGATTTTTTATCCACCTTAAGTGCATCCCCAATCAATTATAGGTTTAGTTGGATCTCATTATAACCCTGAGCCATGGCTGCAAGACATAGATATGCATCCACATAATCAGGAAACTTGACCAATATTAGCTTGTATAAAAGATTTTATTTTTCAGTATCATGTAGTTGTTCAAACAACCTAGCAAGATTAAATAGTTTTGTGACTTTATCCCATGGTAACTCAAGTGAAACACCACCATCTTCGAGTTGATGGGATAATTCCATATCCTTAAAGCACACAAAAAAAACTACAAAATTGGCACTAGGGATAAAAGTTTATTTTTAAATTAATTAATTATATTTAATTTATTTAATTAATTAAATTTAATCCAAGGGGGTTGAATTTAGTTATTAAATAATTTAATTAATTAATTAAACGTGATGCAAGAAAATGAAAGGAAATAAAAGAATTAAAATTAATTTTGGAATTTAATTTCAACGTGTGGGAATTAAATTAGAAATTGTAATTAAATGTTTATTTGGGAAATGAGTTTCAACTTTGGAAATTAATTTATTATTTGAAATTGCATTTTAAATTGAAAGTGGGTTTTCAAAAATTGAAATTGAAATTAATATCTAATTTGCATGCAATGTGAATTAGGGTTGTAAAAATTGAAATTGAAATTAATATCTAATTTGCATGTAATGTGAATTAGGGTTGTATTAGGTATTTTTGATTTATAAAGAATACATGTTTTAATTTTAGGGCAGAAATTTTTTTAGAAAAAAATGCATTTTTACAGCAGAGAAGAAATTTTGGAAGGTTTGCACCAAGAAGGGTTTGAAGAGAGTTTTGATTGTAGAATTGATTGGAGGAAAGATTGTTTGCATTGGTTGGGTTTTGGATTGGATTCGTTGGAGGATTGAAGAAATTCAGGAAATCTTTGGAGGAGGCTTGCATCAGAAATTCATCTTTCCTGTAGCTTCTTGAGCCAGGTTTTCTTCTGTGTTTTTATTGTTCTTGATTGTTTTTAAAATAGTAGTGATTAAAGATTTGTTTGTTAAATCTGTTTTAGAAAATAAATTTGTTGTTAGAAGAAAAGAATCAAATAAATTTGTAGCTTTTGTTTTGTGAAAATTCTTGAGTGAAAATTGTGAAAACCTCAGTTGAATTTAATTTGTTTGAGGAAATCGATTATTTTGCTTTGGATTCAAACATAGAGATTGAGCAATGTTTTTAGAAAATGAAACCCTTTGTTTATTATTAAAAATTGGATTTTAAAATCCGCGGGGTAGTTATATTTTTCATGGTAAAATGGTTTGGTTGCGTCGCATATTACTCCACTTATACAAACTGAGTTGTTAGGAAATTTAAAGGGTTTATGCACCTTGGAATTTTCTTACCCCTGTAAAAAACTCGCAAATACCCAGATCATAGTTTTTGAGTTATGTTTGAAACACGAGACTGCTGTTAAGTTATTTTCCCATGGCTGCTCTAATAATAAAATAATAATAAATTGATATTTATAAATATTAATATTTTATGCATTGTTATTATAATATTAAAATATTATTTAATAATATTTTATATTATAATTTATAATATTAAAGTATTATATTTATTTATATTATTTTAAATAAAATTTGTATATTAGATTAGTGGAAATAAAATTATAAACGTATGGGGAAATTATTGTTTATTCTAAAATAGCATGTTAAAGTTTAATTGAAGGAGTTAAATATCTGATTTAAAGAATGCATAATTTAAGATTTAATTGTGAAATTTAAATTCATGTGTAAAAGGTCCAATTATTAATTTGATTTAATTGGAAAAATATATATATGATATTGGGTTATAGTCCAAATATTGATCTTATTTTAACACAATAAGTTATGGAAGAGACCAAATGTTAATTTGATTAATTTTATAATGATTTAATTTGCAAGGGCAATTGGTTATTTAATTTAAAGCGAAATGTTTTGAGTTATAGTTGAAAATACTTATTTTGTTAAGAGCAATTAGAGAATTAAATATTATGTAATTTCTCCCCTATCTGAAAAGATGAATTCTTAATTCAGTTTTATCGATATAATGAATTACGTAATGAATTGTAGAAATTAGAAGAGTTAGTTGTGTATCTGAAAGAAATATTTTTATTGGAACTGATTAGTATGCATAATTCAGTTTAATAGGAAAAAGGTATTTTATATTAAATAATTAAATCATTTGAGTTAGTTGGAAAACGAAAGGAATCCAGTTAATAGAGAACTGATGTTAGTTTTAGAAGTAAACATTGAAATTGATTTAAATTGTTTAAATTAGTATTTCTTGTATTTGTAGATTGAAGATACTTGTTTAATTATTTCAATTAAGTTGAAAGAGCAAAAGTTTTATATTATTGGGAATAGGGATTTTAAAGGATAAAATTAGAATGCATGGTATAGATTTTGGATAGAAAATTTGAATATAGTATTTGCAATAGTTTATGTTGTATTAGACGTAAATTTAGGAACTAATTATATTGGAAAAGACAAATATTTGTTTTGTTTCATTTATTTCCATAGAGCAATTTTAATCGTTGTGATTGAAATATTAAAGAATATATATGATTAAGTTATTAATATATATATTTGGTGTATACATAATATGGAACATAAATATACATATATTAAGTGTAAATTCATTATCGTATTTTATTTTAATAAGAAACATGCAATATATTATTGAATATAGATTTAAAAATGGTTTGATTAGTGTATATGGGAAAATGGATAGAGAAACAATATTTTATGATATTAAAGGGATTGAATGTTTTAAATAAAAAATTGAATGAGATGTAAGATTTGGTTAGGAAATGGAAAGAGTTTACTTGCATGGATTTGTATCGATTTAAAGGTAAATTAAGAAGTTGTTTATATTGATGAGGCAAATGGCTATTTTAATTTATTATATTTCAAGTAGAGCAATTAATTTATTGTGAATGAAATATGAAGGAGATATGGATTTAATATATCCAAAAATAGTAATGCTCTTGTGATTGCTTTAAATGTTCTAGTTCTCTGTATTTCGTAAGGGGATGTAAGTTCAAATTGTTTAAGATTTTATATAATAGAAATAGAAATATGGGTATATGATTATTTGAGTTAGCCCTGTAAGTGTGTCTTTGACCTTGTTAATGTTACCTATTGAATGAATATGGGTTTAGGAAATCCAAATATTAGATTTGATTTATGAATTGAATGCTTTTGTTGCTATGAAGTCAAGTTGCATTGTGGGTTTTGGGATCTAGTGTTAATCCTAAATTATAAGTCTTTCAAAAGAACTTAGTGAATGAATGTTGTCAAATCTTTATGTCAACCAGTTGCTCTTCCCTTGTGTAGTGCATGACGTCCTTTCAGTTTTACTCGATTTTCATGAACGAGGATGTTTTGTACCTCCTGTGAAAGGAGTGGACTATGGGTTGTTGCCTCTAAGATGTTTGGAGTGTGTTCTATTATTTGTATCCTCCTAGAGTTGGAGTGGTTATGTTTTCTAATTTGTGTGCACTTGAGATTCCCTTGGTGATTGGTATTTGTATACGTGTATGGTTCTCTGAAAATACTTGGTCTATTTTATGTCTGGAAGCAATGTCAGTGATATGAGAGTTGTTCTTGTTTATTGCATTTGTTTTGGTTATTTCAGTATGAGTTAGTTTGAGTCTACCTTTGGTTAGAGGTTGTGGATCTTTGTCCTTGTTACATTGTTACTATCTCCTAGCATGGGGGGTGGGCCTTTGGGTACCACATGGTTGGGTGGAACATGCACCAAAACTGTTGGGTCCCCCTTGATCTTCAGTTCATGGAGGCGAGACATCCAAATGGACAGCTCGCGGTTCTATTGTATTTTTTTGCATTGTAATATTTCTATTTGTATAAGTTATTTTATCCCTCTTATGTTTATGAGGTGAGATTATGTAATTGTTATACTTTTGTACTATTGTCTCATTTTGGGAATGAGGGATGTAACTATTGGATTAAGTTAATGTTTATGAGATTGTATCTTGGATGTTCATCCTGTTATATTATGTGGTATTCTTATGATGTATGATGTTTATTTCATAAAGTATTTATTGCTATGGTTTATGTAAGATGTATCTGTGGGTTTAAGTAATCCTAACCTTGTAGCCTTAGAGGTTGTTGTTAATTAGTAGGTGAATGTGTATGTTATTACACTTTATAAAAAAAAAAACTGGTTCACTTAAATCGTTAATTACAACTTCCTTTAGGGTTACTTGGCGGGGCATTACAGCTTGTTTAAAATCACCTATTTTAGGCTTTTAGCGATTGTAGAAAGGTAGTGACCTATTTGATAAAATGCTTTGGTAGACATGTATGAAAAATGTGGTAGCATAGAAAAGGCAATGAACTTTAGAAAAAATGCCTCAAAGAAATTTGGTCTCATGGTGATGGAATGCCATGACGAATGTCATGACAAGAAAATTGTTATGGATTGTCATGGAATTCCATCACCATGAGACCATATTTCTTTGAGGTATTTTTCAACTAGTTCACTGCCTTGTCTATTATGTTTCTTATTATTATACTTTGATAGGTTTTTTCCAAGCATCCATAGGTTTTTTAAAAGCACATGTTTTAGGGTTTTAGCCATAGCAACAAGGCAATGAACTATTTGATAAAATTCTTTGGTAGACAATATGTATGAAGAATGTGGTAGTATAGATAAGGCCGTGAATTGTTTGAAAAAATGCCTCAAAGAAATGCAGTCTCATGGAATGCCATGACAAGCAAATGCAACTAGCAATTGCTCCTAGTTATTAGTTAAGCAATATGAAGTAATTGCATAGGTTGACTTTGTAATATATATATTGTAATTGATTTTTTTCATCTATTAGCATCTAGTTATTAGTTATGTAATGTGAAGTATTGATTTGAGTTTGAAATATGTGCAATGCAATGTAATCAAGAATTTTAATATAAACTATAAAAATCTATTTTTTATAATTCATTATTTAAACTCTCTATTTTATTTTCTCTCTATAACTCTATTACTATGGAAATTTCTTTCAATTAAAAACAATGATGTTTTTTCACCTTAACTAGCATGTCACCTTAAGAGGCTAGCTTGTCACCTAAACTTTTGTTATATGTATGGTATAATTTATTATTGAATGTAATTCATTCTTCTTAGTTTTATTACTTTGATTGAAATTAATTTTGTTTTAGTTAGAATAAAATTTCTTGTATGTCCTATATTTTTTCTAGATACTAGAGTTTCCTTGTATGTCCTAGATGATAGCTTTAGTTTGTAATACAACTTTTAGCCTCCACATGCATTGAATATGCTTGTGTGAAGGAAACAATAATGAACATTGTGATTTAGTAATAAATATATATATCTTAACATTAGGTGAACTAAGCCTCCTCATTACAAACAAAGAAATGATCTCTTAGGTCTTACTGACATTGAAACTAAAATTAAGAGACTGCAAAATTAGAAAATTGTTCAATATTTTTAATAACATGATATCTAAAATACTACATTCATAATATACCCCTATATTCCCACCTAAAATACATAAAAAAATCCAATACCGCAATTCGAGACCACAACTTACTATATAATACATTGTATTATGAACAAAAAATTGATACCAATTCATTATATACCCCTATATTCCAACCTAAAATACATAAAAAATCCAATCATACACAATATTATCAATAAATAATTCAAACTTGAATTCGAGGAATAGATTAAATATTCTTCTCCATTGATTGCTTCAAATAGATATTACAATATAATATAAGTCTCCTCATATATGTTTCTATAAATGCCTATGATGATGATATCAAAATTCGGTCTTGGTTTCTCTTTTATAAGAGAAACAACAACCTTCAGACCATTACAAAATATGGCATCTTTTCAAAATTCATGCCTCTTCGTATAAACTAAACATTAGTTTTGCTTAAAACAAATTAAGAGAAAGTAGATAACTAATGAATCTCACAACACTCATGACACCATAGTCCATTAATCTCCCTAAGAAACCCATGAGCACTGAAGATATGCTCAAGGTACTTTCTCGATATTAGTGTATCTGAATGTCTAGTTCTTCCACTATGAAAGCCCCAAGGCCCACTCTTTGGAAGGACCCAAATACTTCTGCTCCCACTTGTACACTGTATAATCACGTGGCCATTTGTATTCTTGAATTTGCAATATATTTTCAAGGTGAATCTTCCATCGATTGTCTAGTAACGCCTTGCCATCCATGACAAACTTAGAATATTCAACATCCAAGGCTATTAATTCATCCATGATTAAGTTGAACCTGTCAAGACTCAAGTCACCATCCATTTGTATGTGAGTTATGCAATGTGGAACAATTTGGCCAAATTCACTCTTCCATTCATTGAGGTCCTTCAATTGGTCATCATCTTTCAATATCTTTGGTACAAACCATTGCTTTAGAAATGAAATGAATCTATTCTTTTTTAATCTTTTGGTCCTCTCCTTGTATATATTGGAATTCATCTATAACTATTTTGGCCATCTGCTCTATAGGTTTTAATGTTGTAGGAGCCTTAATACTCCTCTGTAATATTTTGCACAAGGTTAATAGTGTGTGGTGTATGGGCTGGCATTTCTTAAAAAGGGGATCTAGTATGGGTACATGTGTTTTGATCTGATCAATTGCCTGTGTCAGTGAGATATAGCAATCATACACACTTTCCAACTTATGCACAATTAACTTTATCCTATGCTCAATGACCTTCTCTAAAACATTGCAAATTTTATTTTTCACTCCTTCCTTACCCTCATTGTTGGATTTCTTTAACTCTTCAATATCCTATCTAAGAATTCTCACTTATTCAGTGGAAGCACTTTCTATATCAACTAGTGGAGCAAGAGGAGGCTGGTATAACATTATTTCCTTGTTTTGCGAGGGGCCTACTCCTTTCAATTGTTCCTTCAACTTCACATTTTCCATGAACAATTTATTGACTTCATCATTCAATTGTTTCTTTTTGTACTCTCCCAATCTAGCTTCCATCTCCTTAACTACAGGTTGGGTGAATATAGTTGAATGCATTTTCATGGTTGCAACTTCTAGAGGATATGTGTCATTTAATTTTTTCACCATAGTTGTCCCTTTCATTTCCTGCACTACATCTAGTAACCTTGGTTTTTGTGTACTCTTGTGTTTGGTCCAGAATGCCAAGGTTTCAATCTTAGGGTTATACCATGTGCCACCTACCCCTTCATTTGATTCAAACTCAACAATTAACATTGAGTCTTCCTATGTTCTCACTTGATTGAAAGTAAAAATATTTTCTTTAATTCCATACTAGGGACGATAAGTATATTAATTTTCAAAATCATCTCTTCAGCCTCTTGTGGGATGACATCAATATTATCAATCCTTAATTCATTAAAAGTTAATGGGTTACTGTCTGGTCAAGTTGGGATTCCTCAACTCCCATCTTATTTATTTCAACCCTCACTTCAAACTCTCTCATTTTCATTTTAATCCAAAAGTCTTTAAATTCAGGGTTTTTGATAAATTCATCATCTTCCAAGAACTTGAGAGCTACAAATACCTTGTCATCCTCATGCACTTCTCTTTCTCCTTGTACCTCAATATTGACTCTAGCTTCAGCCATGTGGTCTTCAGTTTCAAGCATAGGTTGGTCCACTTCAACATTGTCCTTGAAAGACTTATATCATGTAGAGGGAGCGATGGGAGAGTAGGAAAGAGGATTTTAATTTTCTCCTAGTCAACAACAGGTGTTTGGTTTGAAGGTGATGGGTTTTACGCTGGGGGGAGGGTCTTTTGCGAATGCATCAAAGGAGCTGGAAGTGAGGAGTAAGGGGGAGCTATTTTTGAGGACTGGGGTCAAGGGAAGCGGGGGGACCCAAGAGATAGGTGGGAAACTGAAGGTAAGTTTTTTTCTATCCCTATTCTGAATGGAGAGGGTGTTGGGAAACCAAGAAGCGGAAAAGGAGGTAGGAGACCAGGCTCTGGCAGATTCAAAAAGAAGATGGTCTTCATTGTTTGGTACCAAGCCTGTTGGTAACTCTTCCTTCCCTTCAGTCAATAATATTTTGGTCCCTTTGAGTGGAACGTTCGCTATTCTTGTCCCTGACCTAGTAATAGACCATAATGTATCTTTGATGGCTCCTTCACTGGTGGGAAAATTTATGGGTCTGAGGCCAAACATTGAAGTGGTAAGGCAGTTTGTTAGAAAAAAGTGGAAAGCTAAAGGTCAAATTGAGGTAGCGGCCTTGCCCAAAGGCTTTTTCTCTTTTGCTTTCTCCTATGAAGAGGATAAGATTGTTGTGTTGTGTGGTGGCCCCTAGGTTATTGGCAAGTCATCTTTGGCTATCAAGAAATGGTCCCCAAAAATGGATTTTTTGGATTCTTCTTTTGAAGCAATGTTGTGTGGGTTTGATTACCAGGCCTACCTATGGATTTTTAGAATCAGGATGTTTTTAGGGGAATAGAAAATTATTTTGGGGAACTTAAATCTATAGACACCATGACCTCGACTAGAAAAAGGTTGGTGTTTGCTAGGATCTATGTGGGTATTATACAAACTACTGATTTACCATCTTCTATAGAAATTGTTTCGAAGCTAGGGAAATGGGTCCAAAAAACAGAGTTTGAAACTCTCCCCTTTATTTGTTTCAACTGCAAAAGAGTGGTGCATTGGGCTAGGAAGTGACCATACAGTGTTTCTAAACCTGAAGCCAAGTCGAGTATTAAAGAAACCAAAATCTAGAAGGTTAAAATAACAGAGAAAAATCCCTGGAGGAATGGAACAAGGGTGAGTTGAATAACTCAATCACGGGTTAGGATAAGAATGGGGAGGATCAATACTCCAACCTGGATGATAGAAATGATGAAGTGCCTTTGATTGAGAATGTTGTGGACAATTTTGGTTGTGGTCAGAATAATGAAACCAAGGACTTGATTATCGAGGGGTCCTAGGGTGAGGGAGAAAAGGAAGATGAAGAGAACATGGGAAAGTTGGACAAAACCTTGAAGTTAGAAAAGAAGGTTCCAGACAACTTGTCTGGAAACTTGCAGAAGAGTTATTGCACTAGACAAGAGGAAAAGTAAGTGCTGATATGGACTTTGTGGTGATTGAGGAGAATACTTCTCCTTCATCTCTTAGGGATAGTTCTCAATTCTCCCCAATGGTAGTGAGGGATACTTTTGGGAGTTTGGAGGAAACCAACAAGAAAACGAATGACTCGAGGTATTCCTCGATCATTAATGAAGTTGCAAGAGATGACTTTATGGATGGGCAAGAATTCATGTGTCTTGAGGATCTGGACCTTGAGGAGGATAGCTCATACACAAAGGTCGAGAATAAAAAGAACAAAAAAGGGGGCAATACTTTGAGGGTTTCCACAAGAAATAAATCGAAAGCGGATTGTGGAACCCAAAAAGGTTCCGATAGAAAATCAACAAGATGGCACAGGGAGCATGAATGCATCAAAAAAATTGTAGACGGGGTTCAAAGAACCATTTTGAAGATCTGTCAGATTAGTACCCCATCAAGGAAATGAATTTTATGTCTTGGAATATTTGGGGGCTAAAAAAATCCCATAAACAATAAATTTTGCATAATTTTGCCAGGGATCATAAGCAAGACATTTTAATCATTCAAGAAACCAAAATTCCTAAGGAAAGGGTAGAGAAAATTAAAATCTTTAAGAATAATGGTGTTCAGGGTAAGAGCTCGGAGGGGGCCTCTGGAGGGCTTGTGACTTTTTGGAACCAAGATAATATCCAAGGTACCCTACTTTGGGATGATGCCAACCATGTGGCAACTAGATTTAGGCACATTAGGGATGGTTTCAGTTGGATTTTGTCTAATATATATGCACCCAACAATAGGACTGTGAGAAGGAATTTTTGGAAGAGACTTGAGGCTCTCAAGCTTAGCTTCCCTGATGAGAACTGAATTATCATGGGAGACTTCAAGACTCCTTATCTTGAATTGGAAAATTTTGGAGGATCCTCGATTCAGATGGATAGTAAACTGGATCTAATGAACTTTATCAACTCTCAATACTTACATGATGTGGACCTAAAGGGTGCTATGTTCAGTTGGACCAATAGGAGGGTGGGGTCTGATCTTATCCAAGTTCGGCTTGATAGGGATTTAATGTTGAATAATTGGTTGAAGGACTATTTTTTCTCTCTCACCATTCTCTCAAGGATAAGATCATATCATTATCCTATTAGCTTTGTGGCTGATTCTATTTTAGGTAAGAGAAACTTTCCTTTTAGATTTGAAAAAATGTGCTTGTCTCACCCTTAATTTTCTAGATGTATTCTTGAATGGTGGAGCATAAAGGTCAGTGGAACTACTATGTTTCGAGTGGCCAAGAAGGTTAGTGAGGTTAAAATGAATGTTAGATATTGGAATAAAAAAAAATTTGGTGATATTTTTGCTTCTAAGTCTGCTATCTAGATGGAGCTTAAGGATATTTAGGATAGGATTTAGAAAGATGTTTATGAGGGAGATCTTCTTTCCAAAGAGAATGAAATCCTTACTAAGTATCATGCCATTATCTCTAAGGAAGAATAATTTTGGAAACAAAGATCTAGGTCGGTTTGGTTGTCCTTTAGGGATAAAAATACCAAATTTTTCTACATGACTACCATGAAGCATAGGGCGTCCAATCGTATAACTCATATTATGAAGAATGGTATAAGGAGTGAATTAATTCAGTTCTTTGAGAATCTGTTATCTAGTGATGGAAGGTTGGATGTGAATGCTCATTAGAATCTCATTGAAGTTATTCCTAATATTCTGAATGAGGCTCATAATAAATCTTTGATTGCCATCCCTTCAATGGATGAAGTTAGAAAGGTTGTGTTCTTGTTTGAGGGCAATAAGGCCTTGGGGCTTGAAGGATTCCCTATGTTATTTTTCCAAGTCTTTTGGGAGATTGTGGCTGAGTATGTCACAAATGTTGTTAAAGAGTTCTTTGGATCTAGAAAATTGTTAAAGGAGCTTAATTCTACTTTTATTATTTTTATTCCTAAGCTCCCTGGTGTAGACACTTTTGAGTATTTCCATCTGATTATATTATGCAATTCCTTTTATAAAATCATTTCTAAAGTGGTTACTACTAGGTTGTTGGGTGTTCTCCTACTGCTCATTTCTCCTCTCTAGAATGGGTTTGTCCCTGGAAGAAAGATTTTAGACTCTATAATTACTGTTCATGATAACATCCATTCTCTTGAGGTGTCCAAGAGTCAAGGTTTCCTTCTTAAGCTGGATATGTCAAAGGCCTATGATAGAGTGGACTGGGATTTTTTGATGAAGATTTTAAGAGCTTTTGGGTTTTCTGAAAGATTTGTGCAATTGATAAAGGAAATGATAACTACTACCAACACTGTTGTTATTATCAATGGGTCTACCTCCCATTTTTTTAAAGTCACTAGAGGCATGAGTCAGGGAGATCCTATTTTGCCTATCCTCTTTACCCTTATAGTAGAAAGTCTTGGAAGGCTTTTGATCAAAAAGGTGGACGAAGGTTGTTTGAAAGGGTTAAGACCTTCCTTAGCTAATCTTGTGCTCTCATCAACAATTTGTTGATGATACTATTCTTATGGGAAGTGCTACTCTTGGAGAAGCCAGAGTTTTAAATAATTCCCTTTTGTTGTATGAAGTTGCTTCTAGTCAGAAAATCAATAGGGGGAAAATCTCTATTTTCTTTTTTAATACCCCTGAATGGAGGCAAAGGAAGATTGATGAAATTATTGGTTTTTCTATCAATTCTCTACCTTCCATTTATTTGGGTCTTCCTTTTGGGTCTAAACCTTTTGAGTCTTTTTGGATATCTCTTGTGGACCAGTTCAATTGCAAGTTGGTTGGATGTAAAGGGGTCCTCCTCAGTTAGGTTGGAAAAGTGTTGTTGCTTAAATCCTCATTGCAAAATTTGTTGATTTATGCTTTAAGTCTGTTCAAGATTCCCTCCAAATATGCTGAAATTATTGAAAAGATGCATAAATGCTTTCTTTGGTCAGGAGTTGAGGAAAAGAAGCGAGTTCCTTTGGTTTACTAGGAGAGTGTGTGCAAGCCCAAGAAATATGGGGGTCTGGGTCTGCATAGCTTGACAATGTTTAACAAATCCCTTCCGACCAAGCAGTTAAGAATTTCCCTAAGTCCGACAAGGAGAGGGAAGATTTGCTGAGAGCTACCAAGAGTAGTTATGATGCCACTAAAATTAAGCTGCTTTGGTGGGAGGTCCTGAGAGTGATAATGGAGTACATTACTTTGGACAACAAATACTCCAGGGTTTTCCTTTACCACTTTGTGCTCTTGAACCATTTTCGGCACCAGGTCAGGGTTTCCATTCCTTTCTATCTCTCTACTTCTTTAAATGCAAATCTCCAGGACCATGTTTCAAACCTAGTGAAGTATCCTATCATACATGAGGGTTTTCTTGTTCTCATTTGTGAACACTTTAAGTCTATGCCAGCTATCTCCCACCAAACCCGTTCTCCACACTTTTTTCTAATAAGGAGGAGTTGGGTGATATCTATATGGATAAAGATGAGTGGGATACTGATATGGAGGAGGAGGATCATCCTCGGTACCCCAGTGAACTTAAGGAGGATGATCACTACTTCAAAGCCGATCGTGAGTACTCTGTTGATATCCTGGCTATTGCCCACAACTCTTCTGTGGATTTTTTCCATTTGTTCAGGTGGGCATTCTTTGAAATTAAGGAGATAAATTTAAATCAAAGGGCATTCAAAAATAAGTTGGAAAAGAATGAATTGATGGAAAATACTAATAAGGATAAAGATAAAGCAAAGGATTTGTCGACGAAAGATGAGAAGAGATACATGGTTGAGTGCCTAAAGAAAACTATGGAGGATTTGCAGCATTTCAAGAGAAATCACGATGGTAAGCTTTCATAAATAAAGGAAAAGCTAAAAAATGTCAAGGAGTCGATTTTAAAATTTCTTGAAATGAGCCACAAAATTCTAAAGTCCACTATTAGTACCATGAATACGATGGTAGAGAATCTAGAAAAAGTTCGTCAAGTAAAAAATGTTGTGGATGTGGAAGAAGACAAAGAACAAAGTTAGGTTGAGGGTTTAGGGCCTAGCAAATGTAACAATGCCAACTTGTAAAGGAAGGTGAATAAGACGCCTTTGGATATTCAAGAGATGAAGAAAGAAACAATCGATATGGACAATCTGGAAAAGGAAGTTGTTGATATCCTGAGCAATATGGCTTAGCGGTTGGTTTTCTATAGGACTCTTGTTGGTTTTTTGTTGTGTTGTCTCTATGTTGGTCTTTGTTTTTATCTTTGTAGGCAACTTTGTATCTTTTATGTTAAAATCTCATATGATTTATCTTTACTTTATATGTTGTTAAAGGGTTTCGGGGCCCCTTCAAAAACTTCTTTACCTTAATGAAAAACATTATTCTTGAAATATCTTAACACATTAATTGCTTCTTTTGTATCTCCAACCTCCTCAGTTATTTCATAGGAAACAAGTGGGGTCTATCTCTTATGTATTTTGTTTTTTAGAAGGTGTTTATTCAGGAGGTGATCCTAGAGAAGCATGACATACTGAAACAATATCCAAAGTTGGTTCTATAATTACAATACCACTCGGCCTTTTGAGAGATAATTTGGCAGGTGTCCCCATCTCCGCTACAAATTTATCATATAATTTATCAAACTTATCAATCATCATACTAATCCTCTTGAGAGGATCTGCTTCCTCCATGAAATACTCCAAGAAATCATTGTGCATCTTCTTTCTTTCTTCGTCAATCCTTTTCATAATTTCCCATTTTCTCCTCTCATATACCTCTTGAGAAGTGGAACAATTTATGATTACATCTTCTTCATAATCAATCTGCTGAGTAACCATAGCCTTGGTAAGGATGACGTGTCTTAAAATTTTTATGTGACCCTCAGGGTCAAAAGATCTTTCCTTTCCAGACTCTAAAGAGTAGCTTTCATTTAGATAATTCTGCAACTCTTCAAGTGCATCAGATCCCACTAATTGTTCCCCACATGTTTTCAAATTGGGTAGAAATGTACCATTCCTTTGTTTATGCATGACATCCTTTTCCATCCATAGAATCTTCCATGTGAACTCTAAAAAGGCTAATCAAAGGGGGACACACTTTTTCAGTATATGTGGGGTGTGTGGGCATCCATAAATCCTGATTATTGTGATATCTGGTAGAAAAAACCAAGCAATGAAGTTATGAGTATGGTCTTGCTCAGGTTTCAAAGATAAAGGTCTTAACAGTTTTAGCACAAGTGTGTATAGTCTTGGTGGTGGGTGGCCAAGAACTCTCATAATTTTGTACACAAATTCATCATGGAATATCACATAATTTGAATTCCTACATTTGTTGTCCCATATATAACACCATCATTGCACTGGTAGCCAATTCCCCTACTGGTCAATCTTACCCAAACACATTCTTTTGGTCCATCTATCTTTATTATGGTATAATATAAGATGGCACAACAAAGAATATTGCTTGAGTGTTATGGGGGCTATATTTTCCCTGACTTGCAGAAATCCTTCATGCAATGCTTTCTCAAGATATGAAGCAAAATCATATTCAATGTTTGTCTTAGGATTTTGGATCCTCATAGTCATCATCATTAAACTAACTAGCATTTACTCTTCTGCATCTATCCCAAGTACTTGACATAGAGAAAAGTAGATTTTCTTGAAATAGAATTGGAAATGTGAGACATCAAATGGTTCAGTAGCAGAAGGGGATATAGGAATCACCTTGTTGTTCACACCCCTTTTCATGTAAATGGGGATTTCATCACTTGTAGGGGTTCTCCTCAATCTAGTATATTCTTCTTCACTTCTTTGAAAATTAATTTTAGTCAAGAATTTTTTGTTTAGATCAAAAAACTCAATGATGGCCTCTTTATTCGACACAACTAATGGTGAACCATCTATAAATCTCACAAACCTAGTAGCAAGATGATAAATCTGAACGAATACTCTAATGAACTCTACATCTATAAAAAAATTCGGGACAATTAACTTGGAAAAATCTAATGCCTATGGATTTGACATCGAAATATTTCCCTCCATTTTAGCATAAAAATATCGTAATAGTTCCCACCCAAAGATAGGAAAAAGGGAATCTCTACAACTGTGAGCCACATCTTTAAAATTTTTCTTAAATACTCTCTCAATTGATTCAAGTAGTAAATCTAGGATAAACTATTGTAAGGACATATTCTTAACCTTAGATTCTTCATTTTTAGTTTCAGGTTCTTTCTTCTTGGGCGGCATGATGTTTAACTATCTTGTACTCATAAAAATTATTTCACAATGAGTTTTTTGCACTTACCCAAGTTATGATGGTTGTAGAGCTTAACCAGCTTGAACTCCTATCTCCCCGCATGATAATTTTTGCAAATGAGTGCAAAGAGAATGTCAAATTCTTAGTTTAATGGCTTCTAAGCTCAGTCACGTCAACATTAATATCAACCTTACGCCAAATAATTTTCTTGTAGTTTGAGTTTGAATATGTACCATTTATTTCATAGTATTGGAGGGTTGATGTGATTTGTGCATTTAATACTGCTATATTGCCACCACTTTCTATAACTATCATGGGATAGATGGGTATACACCATTGTACTGCATGCTTCTTTGCATTTCACTACGGGGTAGTGGGATCCTTACCTCTATACTACAAGCTTGAATTTTTTAACCTATGGTACTGCGGTTTTACATTAACGGTCACATATGGCTTACCACCATATTGCATGCTTTGTCTCATCCTTCTACGGTATAGCAGTTCATACTGCCCTACCACATGCCTTTATGATCTTCCTCATGGGATGGCGGGTTATTCCCCACTATATCACACCCTTTATTTTTCCTTCTCACGGTATGAAAATTTATGATGTATTTAAATTCTCTCATACCGCCCAACCATGTCCTGAACATAATACTTCTATGATATGGCGATAAATATCTTCATTTTGTCTGTTACATACTGCCAACTTGCTAAGGGTTTAGATTACTACTGAGGGATTGTGGTAAGGGTCTATTAAGGATTTGGAATGTTTTTAGCTATACATATTTTTTCTTAAGTATATATGATGAATTTTTGGCTTTATATAGGTCTTTTAGTGTTAGTCAGACCTAAAAAAATTATATGTTTGTTTACAGTGGGGATGCTCAGTCGAAAATAAAAAGGAATATAAGGGTCAAGGCTTAGGTCACAAAGTTCAATGTTAATTGTGATGATGTAAGTACATAAAATTTCAAGGTTCTAATACACCTCATGATGAACTCGACTATGTTTTTCTTCATCCTGCTTGCATTATGTTTTTATGAGTTATTTTCTAGTGAATATATCCCTAAGGAAAAAATTTCTGATACCTGTAATTGTAAACATTTTCTTAGTTTTTGATTGTAATTTATTTTTAATATATAAACTAAATTATATTTTAATTTTCCATTTGTAGTTATCAACATATTGGAAAGTCAAAAACTATCAATCTATGAACTCAATAAAGTTTTACTGATTCAAGTTGCTGATTTATACATTATTATTTATTTGGAATTCAAGAAATGAAGAGTACTGTAAGGTGCAAATTAGATGATAGTGATCATAATGCTAAAATTCTAGTGATGAAATATGAGTGTGTCCATGGTAAAAAAGTGTCTAAGAATAATGAATATTTATTGCGTCTTGGTTTGACAAATGGGCAAGTTGTAAATCCACTAAGTAGTATATTATTTGTTTAATAATGTTTATTGACATTTTATAGGAAAGAGATTTATGTATACAAGACATAATATGATATTTTTTTATTTTATAGGCAACAAAAATGTGCAATGAAAATGTAGAGAAAAACAAAAGGAAATAAAAGATATAGTGTCGCCATCTCATAGAAGTTGGAGCTTTTGTGATTCAACAAATATAGTTGGTGAAAATAATAGTTGTGGTGATGTGCAGCCTGATATAGCACATGGTGATGTGCAATCTAATATAGCACATGGTGATGTGCAACTTGATATAGCACATGGTGATGTGAAACTTGATATAACATATGATGATTTGCAATGTTGTGATGATATCTTAGCATAAAGGTTAAGAGAGATAATTGAACAATATCAGAGAAAAGGAACAACAGGTCTGCAAAATATTTATTCAACATTAAAGGATGTGTTTGAAGTGAAATATGTGAAGACCAATACTGATCTACCTACTCATGCCACACATGATTTGGGCAAGGAGCATGAAGTTCAGGTTAATGAAATTCATGAAGAGAGACCACTAGTTACCTCTGTTGTGCCTCAGAGTGCACCTGTTGCATCTAGAAATTTTGATGGAACTAGTGGATCAATTAGAAATACTGGAAGTGGTAATTTAATAGAAGATGTGGATGCTTTTGTCAAAAGACAAAGATTGAGTAAATATTTATACAGATCTACAGAGAGGAATGTAAAGGAAAGAAAATTAGAAGGCAAGAATCCATTCTTGCTTGAGGTATCGAGAGATGGTGAGCCCATTGGGCCAAATGCTACAAAATGGGTCACCGAGTTGGGTGTAAGATGTAGGGCCCATTTGGATATTTTGAAATCAAGTTTTGCATAGCAAGATCCATGAGTTGTGGAAAATTTTATATAAAAAATAGAAAATGATTTTGAGACTACTAGTGGACAAATCTCTAGAAAATATTACAAGCAAAAGATGAGAATTTTGATGAACAATTATAGATACAATTGTTGAAAAATAATCATGGAGGGAAAATAGATTTTAGACTGAACTGTATCTCCCAAACAGTGGGAGGCATTGAGAGAAAGTATGCATTCTGAAGAATATTTAGCAAAGAGTAATAGAGGCAAGAGAGAAATAGATAATGCGAGGGCTGGATATGCATTTGGTCGAGACAGGTTGCATGCCAAAATGGACAAATTTTTAAAAAGTGTATGGATTTTTGGTTCAATTTACATTGTGTTAGTTATTTCAAATTTTTATTGAATTGACTATATGTTGAAAGTGACATTGTATTTTAGGTGGAAAATAGTAAAAAAGAAGCAAGTACAAAATATATTGTCAATTATATGGCATCACTAGATCCTAGTAAATCTAAGAGTAGGATGAAGTGGAGATCTAGTTCGTCAACAAAGATTTCATAGCCATATGTTCAATTCCTAGTAGAAGCCTTTGTAGATCATGCCAACTTAAATGAACCAGGGTACCAAAAGGTAATGAGTTGCATATTCAGTCTCACTCAGTAAGTTTCGTAGTTGGTTGCCTCTATTAACCCTATAGTTTCTACATGGAATGAGAATAAATCCATGGATTCAAATGAGGTAAGAGGCTCTACTGATCTCATTTCTTCTTTTTTGGAAATTCTATATACAAATGCCTCTTAATATGTAGATTATTGAAATTTGCACGTAGGAGAACCCAACCCGATTTATTTATTGTTGGAGTGATCTAGAAAATGTTCTTTTGGATAAATTTATAACTTGCATTCTTTACTTGACTATTGAATGTTTTGTATATTTTTTTGCACGATGGTTAAACCACATGTACAATTTTTTTATCAAAGCAATAGGAAAACAAAAATGCCTTCATGATGTCAACAAAGTTGTCGATATTGATAGTGATGAATTGGACAAGAATGTGTAGCACAGTGATCTTAGTTGTCCTAAAGTTGAGGTAATTAATATAATAGTTTTCAGTTATCTCGCCCAATGTTTTGTCATTCTTCATGCTTAAAATGTTCTTTTGGACAAAAAAATATATCTTTTTCATTCTTTACTTGACTTATATTAATTTTTGCTTGATGATTAAACCACATGATGTAGAGCAATTATATGAAAGTAGAACAAAAAGAAAAAGGTCCTGCCAATAAAACTCTCTGTAAAGTTGTATAACTTCATGTTTGCAATGATGTTGATAGTGATTATGATGATGAACTCGATGAGCATGCACATGATATTCACAATGGTATTAATGTCGAAGTCGAGGTGAGTGCTAAATAATCAGTGAATAAAAAATGACTAAATAAGTGACCAATTTAAAATAATCAGTGACTAAATTAATGACTAAACACACTACCAAATCAATCAAATTAATGACTAAATTAATTACCAACTCAATGAATCAAACAACTAAATTAACGAACAAATCGATCAATCAAAGGACTAAATTAATGACCAAATCGATCAATCAAAAAACTAAATTAATGACCAAATCGATCAATCAACTGACTAAAAATGCTTTAGTCATCAATTCAGTCACGTTATAAATTACTGGCAATAAACTACTACTAGTCACACGACCATGTTCAATCATTTATAAGCAGTTTTTAGTGGTTTTTTCAGTTATATATTATTGTTTTTGTACTGGTGATAAGAAGGTGATTTATCTTACTTTCACTAGAGCTTTCTCCCATAATTTAGATTCTCCAAGGTAAAATCACTGTGTCTTATTTTGTGATAGTTGTTTTCTCTCACTTTATTTAAATTTCAAATTGAAATTATTTTCTAAAGAGATATGTTCATAATATTTTTATTTAGATTGATATGTTGAGGACTGTTGTATGATATAAGCCATCATAGTTTTTGGGTTAGATTAGTATTAAAGAGAATTATTTCCTTTGGTATTAGTTATTGTGAGTGATTTTGTAGGTTGATTCCCACAAAAAAATCAAGTGGGAAAAATTCCTTATAGAAAACATTGAATTAACTTTTTATTTGGAAGACATCACTAGAAAGTATAGCAAAAAATATAGAAAAATTTGACAAAAAAGTATAGTTCCTCAAACTAGAAGTTTATGTTTCAAGCATATCTCAATAAATGGAGAATATTAAGGGTATTATGGAGAAACTCATGGAAAATTTATGCTCATTGTAAGACACCAAGAGCAAGGAGAAAGTGCCCCAAGGGCATCATTAGATCAAAATAGCCCTTGATCACCTCAATGTGTAAAGATCAAGTGATGGAGGTAAAAGATGAAAGAGATTGAAAAAACATACTTGAAAGAGAGTCTCTAATATGTTTTTGGATGAAGGACTTTGAGGACTCAAAGAGCAGATTACATAGGTCTCTAGAACAAGCTAACTAACTCTTGGCCAAAAGATATCAGTATGAGACTTGAATGACAACGTGACATACTATCATCTAAGGGATGTGTTGGTGTCTTATAAAGATAGAGAGTTAGGCTTGTAATAAAAACTCATAGAGTTTTCTATCTACCCAAAATCTGAAGTTTGAGTATTTTACTAAGTTAATAGAAAGCTAAAACAAAAGGAAATGACAACAAGAAGAATACTTTATGAATCCAAAATAAATAGATAAAAATGAAAAATAAGGTAAGGTATGAACTCACGAAAGGTTTTGCATTATGAATCCTCCATCAAAGCTTCACACGAATAGCCCACACACAAGGAGGATGAGGAAAAGTGTTGGGGTTGTTTTAGGGCTTGCCTTAGTCAAACCCCTATTTTGGTGTTTCCACCTCCACAGATAGGAAAATAGATAGAAAATAGACAAGATGTGTGATAAAAGAAAACCCCACTATGGAGGAGAACTATATCACAAATAAGTAAATGAGACAAGATATGTTAGCAAATAGACAAGACAAGATAATCTAACAAGAGAGAATTACCAATAACTATGGATCCCTCTTGGATTGACATACAAGACGTTGAGTGCTAGCAAAAGAGTTGTGGTTGTTAACAAGATGTAAATCTAGTAGAGCTTCACCATAGAGAAGAGATGTAAAAGAGAAGAGAGTGTTAAATCAAGTTGGAGTGAGAAAAAGTGAGAATGAATTACAAGAAGATGAGGAATGCGAATGGAAATAAAAAATGGATTTTTGTGAGGTTGCATGGGTGAGAAGATCCATTACATCTGTGATTATGCCATGACGACATGTGTCATGGGATTTTTTTGTGAGATTCACTCATTTAAACTCAAAAATTTCAGGGATTCTAGCATGGTATGTGGATGTTTGCATGTAGGCATCAAACTAACCACTTTGCAAGAAATGAGGTGGTGTACTACTAACGCTTCATTATTGTCCCTTATGGAGTGAAAATTGTGAAATTATAAGTCATAAGGTTCTTGTCATAAATGTGGCTAGGTTCCATAAATGTGGTGGGCTAAATACGTAAGTGTGAAATTGCCATGTGGTGTAATTTTATAAAACTACATTTTGCCCCACTTTAGTGAGCTAAATTTTGAGAAAAATCAACTACACTAAAGTAGAAAAGAAATCATTAGTGCAAGATCAAAAATTTGAATTTTTTGTAGATTTACATGCAAAAACATTACTGTAGAGGTCAAGCAAGTGAATACTGATGATGCCCCCAATGATTGAGTGCAGTGAAAAATTACAATGTCGGATGTGAAGTTTCATTCTGCAAAACTCAAATTTAGGTTAGTTCAAAAATCGAAAGAATCTACCACGACGAGAAGAATGCTTAAGAAAAAATTCATGGTTTGGAAGAAAAATATGATGAAGAGGTGAATATATGCCCCCCTTTTTTTGCCTCCACCTAGGTGTGGTGAAAAAATGAAGGATGGAAGGACCACATCCATAGGGAAAATGGCCCAAAAATGACCTATATATACTTGGGTGGGGCTATAGAAGGGTCATTTTCACTATTCATAGTGAGGAGTTTGTTGAATTTTATAAGAGAAATCAAAAAAAAATCCGCGTAGCCAAGAATACGTAGCCCCGAGAATTGAAAAACTTTGCTCAATCATAGCCAAGGGAGGTCAGGTCGATGAGGCATGAGGAATCTTACCCTACTTTATGTTTTGTGCATTTTTTTCCTTTTCCATTTCGAGACTAGTGCAAGTGTTTGGTCGGCATGCTATCATATCGACAACATGTTGACTTGGCTTCTGACTATGCTGGCATCTACCTTGGGTGGTGTCATCAGGTAGCCTTCAACCTTGAACATAGGCACGTTGTGCAAAAGTCTATGTAGCACACCTTTGTCCTAGAGGCTTACTTAGTTTTTTTTATGTAGAGAGGATTTTATGATGTGGATAGACCTCTGACGTGAATTTTGTTTCTACTACAAGAGTGGTCTAAGATCAAGTAGCATAGTGGTGGACATGTGCTCACTATGATGTGTGATCAAAGAGGATGCATCTAGATGATGAGGATCTATTGTGGCATGTGGGCTTGTGGTGGGCCTACACTGCTAGAGATGTGTTACCATCCATCGATGCTCATGGTGCTCATGGAATGCTGAGATGAAGATACCTCCTCCTTCAACCTACCATTAGGAGAGATGACCATTACGTTGGAGGATGTGTATCAGATCACTAGGCTACCCATTTACGGATGGGAGGTGGCCTATGATGAGGCGAGGGTAGCACAAGAGGCCCTAGAGGGCTAGTAGTATTTTGTCGAGTAGATAGAGCCCAAAGATATCATCGGCCACATCTATATGTGGTGGTTGGATCAAGGGAAATTTTCCATACCACTCATCCAGAGAGTGATGGTCATTAGAATTTCCCTCTAAGTTGTGATGGATGGGTGAGGATCTCACCTATACGGGGCCTCATCTATTGTGACTTGGGTGTTACATCCATTATGAGTTTTTTCAGTCTCACAACTTGCACACTTCTACAAGTGTGAGAATTCAAACACATCACATACACTCAACCAATCATGTTTCCCCAAGGTGTATCACCTGGTACACAGATGGTGCACATGTACCCATAGGTGCATGATTGGAGATATGGAGAGCGTAGTTATTTGGGGCTACAATTTGATTCTTTGTAGTCACATGATATGAGATGGTGAACTTATAGGGGTATGATATGGCCCACAAACATGTGGTATTTGTAGCATATATAGCATGCATTGTTTCCTTAGACATGCATTTGATTTAGAAGAAGAAATAGAAGGAATAGATAGGATTCTCCACTTCAGGACGATCTTCCTTAGGGACATCCATCTCACGAGTAGCCTTCAAATAAATCACTACCAAAGAGGATGTCAATGCATTAGAACATAACGATGAAATCCAATTTTAAGAGTATAAGAAACTAGGACCAAATCAACAACTATCATTTCACAAAGGTGTATAGCATCAGGGTCAACCTTGATTGCAATTACTTTGTTATTACCAATAAATTTTATACAATGGTGCAAAGTAGAAGTTATAGCCCCCAAATCATGAATCTAGATTCTTCCAAAGAGAACATTGTAATATAAAGGTCCTGTCATAACATAGAATAAGGTGGGTATAGTAATGGGGCCCAAACTGAAAGGGAGGATTATCATGCCTAGGGTTTAATAACCAACGTTATTGAATCCATGAATGTACAAATAAGCAACAAGAGAAGATGAGTCAATTTTAATTTCAGGTAATAGGCCAATGCTACATACATTGAGATTTGAATCAATTTCAATGATATCATGTTTAATATCAATGTTATTAATATTAACTATAATCATTAAGGATATACTTGCTTCTATACTTCTAGAGGCAAGAGTTATTGCAAATAGAATGTTATATTTGGTGAATTCACATGAATATGAGCCATCAACGCATTAACATCTATTGGACTAGTAGAAGAACACAAGAGGATATTTTATAAATCTTCTTGGAGCATACCTTGATAAACTAGAGAAGACTAAATAAAATCCCTTAGTGAAAGCTTGGCAGGAGTAATGTAAAGTTGCTCGACAAGATTATAATCATTAGGTGATTTAGTTATAGGTTTATGTGTTGGAAAAAGACTTGGTTGAGAAGGTGGTAAATATTAGGTTGATTCAAATTCTATTGATTCCTTCTAGTGTTGTAGTATGAGCTACCTCATTGTAAGAGGGAGTTGTAGCCTTCAAGAATCTCATGTAAAGCTCCAGTGAGCCAATAGTGATCAGGACCCCATAAATAGAATGAATTATTGTAGGAGATGGGACAGCCAATGTCACATAAGTGATGATTATCTTAGGCCTTTGAGGAGCCACGAAGACTACAAATACATTGACAAAATCTTCGACTAGTGAAGATGAAGTAGATGGTTGTGGTGAAGAAGTTTGTTTATGAGATCTACGAATAGGATAATATGCCTCTAAGAAATCATCTAAGGTATCATCTGACATATCAAAATATTCCTTAGAAAAATAATTATTGAAAGCATTAAAATTAAAAAAATAAAAATTTCACATGATCTGCTTCACGTCAAGTTCACCAAAATGTGGAGGGTATTCACTACTCCGAAGTCTCAAGACAAACAAGGTCTAAAGGGAGAAAATAGCCCTTGGTCACCTCAATGTATAAAGATCAAGTGGAAGAGTTACAAGATGAAAGAGATTGAAAACATGTACTTGAAGGAGAGTATGTGATATACTTTAAGATGAAGGACTTTAGGGATCGAAAGAGCAGATTACAAAGGTCTCTAGAACAAGCTAACAAGCTCTTGGCCACATGACGTTAGAGCAGGACTCAAATGACAACATGTCATGTTGTTTTCTCAAGGATGCATTGGAATCTCCTACGAAGAGAGAGTTAGAATTGTAAACAAAACTCACATATTCTACTATCTACCCAAAATATGAAGTATGACTATTTTTCTAAGTTGATGGAAAGCTAAAATGAAAGTAAATGACAATAGAAGAACATTTTATGAATTCAAACTAAATAAATCTAAATGAAAAAGAAGTTATGATATCAACTCATGGAAGGTGATGCACTATGAAGGCTCCGACAAAGCTTCACATAAACAACCTACACACAAGGAGGACGAGGAAAAGTGTTGGGGTTGATTTGCGACTTGCCTCAAAAAAACCATTATTTTGGTTTTTCCACCTCCATAGACAACTAGATAGATAGAAAATAAACAAGAAATTTAATAAAATAGACAATACGTGATAAAAGAAAACTATGCTATAGATCAGGAGAACTTGTATCACAAATAAATAGGTTCAAGACAAGATATGTTACCAAATAGACAAGACAAGATAATGCAACAAGATACCATTACCAATAGTCTGTGGCTCCCTCTTGGCTTGACATATGAGATGTTGAATTCTTGCAAGAGATCCTTGGATATTAATGAGATGTAAATTTAGTAGAGATTCATCATAGAGAAGAGATGCAAAAGAGAAGAGAGTGAGAAAGTGAGTTGAAGCAAGAAGAAGTGAGAATGAACTACAAGAAGATGAGAATGAATGAGAATGGAAGTGAAAAATAGAGTTTTATGAGGTTGCATGGGTGGGAAAAATTGTTACATTTTTGATTCTGCCACAACACATGTCACAAACAAAGTTCACGAGATTACCTCATTTAAACTCAGAAATTTTAGGGATGCTAGCATGTTGAATGGATGTTTGTGCATCACGTAGGTGTCCAACTCACCACGTTGCAAGAGATGAGGCGGTAGACTGTTAACACTTCAGTTTTTTGGAGTTGAAATCATGAAATTTTGACTCATAAGGTTCTTGTTATAAATGTAACTAGGCACCATAAATGCGGTAGGCTAAATGCACAAGTGTGAAATTGCCACAAGATGCAATTTAAGACACTACAATTAAAAAAATAGATAGCTATAACACTTGGTATTAGGGGTAGAGAGGGTAATGTATCAATATTTTTATTAGGTATTGGGGATAAGAGAATGGAATTGATTGGGGATTGGATCTTAGGGATAGGAACTTAGATAAAAATAAAAATATAAAATTATATTTATACGTTTAGCTTTAATGAGGCCACAAGAGGAATGTTATGTTATTTATGTAGAGATTGAGTATAAATTTGTTAATTCTTAAGTGGTTGAAATGTTGAAGGTGTGTGTACACCATAAAGGATAAACACTTTTGATTCAAAAAGAAGAGTTTGACCAATGGGCACCTTGTAAATATCACACGTAAATTTAGTGCCTAAATTGGCAATCATTAGAAAAAGGTTACCTATTTTGAACATTTTTAAATATCTTTGACATGAAATTTAGTGGATGCCTTATTTAAAAGATTCAAACATGATAATACTATAGAGTAAAATTTCAATTTTGATTGGTAGACATGAGAAAGGTGAAAAATTAAATAGTTTCAATTTCTTTTGGTCTACCCTATGCACATACATATTTATTTGTTTTACTGATCCAAACATAAAGTAAGTTAAGATTGATTATTGTTAAATTATTAAAAAATAAAATTATTTTAAAGTATTTTGTTTCATAATCTCCTATCAAAATTTATTCTTTTCAATTCAAGCTAGGTGTGATAGTGTTGGAAATGAAATGTTCAATTGAACATATGAGGGGTATAAATAAATAAGAGTATAAAAATATCCTTAAAATAATATGTACCTAAAATATATAGTTAAAAGAGGGGATATTTTAAAAGGATTTGTCTAATATGAAAGGTATTAAATTTTTAAAGGGTAAGTGTAATAAGTTGGATCCACGAAGAGGGGAAGTTTCATGCAAAGAAAAAATCTCGAAAGGAATGAGGACCCGAGCCTAAATGGGTATCCATTCTAAAAAAAATTGAAATCCCAACCTATTTTACTTGGTTTTAGGCTTGGGAAATGCATGGTAACCTAACCATTAGCCTTGGAGAAAATATTTTTAATTTAATTCCTTCAACAAGTTCAAGAACTTAAAAAAAAAAAACACCTTAAGATAGTTGGACATAAAGTTTGTTCAATTTCTTGGTTAGTGTGGGTAGTAGTCATGTCATTCATTGAGGGGGCCATCTCTCATTTTCTAAGTCTTCATAGATTTTAGAAGGAAAAATCTTTGGTATCGTTGAGGTATGATCTATAAATGGATTAGAATATTTCATGGTAAAGTGTAACATAATTCAAAAGACACATTTGTGTAGGGTACTTGGGTGCAAGTGCCAAAAGGGAAACAAATAAGACTAACTAGATTTTTCATGGCACAATGCACAATTATTTGATTTTTCTAGACAATTTAATGTAACTATTGTGGTAGTTTTGAAACTACCATGGAAATTTTGAAACCACTACCACCAAGGTGGTTTCCTACTAGATGGGCATTTTCATCACTACACAAAGTGAAATTTCATGTGTCAAAAAATATTTTCTAATACCCAATTTAGTGCTTTAAATTTCCTTCCTTCATGACTCCTAGTGAGTTCCAAGGTTCTCAAAAAACTTGTACAAGAATAATAGTCCAATATAAATTCCCAAGAGGAAACCTAAAGGAATTAGAAGTGAATTTCAAGAGAATTCAAGGTTCCAAGTGAACAATAAGTATATTAGGAGAAAACAAAGTTGGAGGATTATGTCTAAGAGAGTTGTGTGATCTTATACACAAAAATTAGTTGTTTTAAGCAATTTGTGCACCTAAGAGGTCTAAGATTATATTTCACATTGAAATAGTGGATAAGGAGGCGATTTACCTAAATTTTACTAGAGTTTCTTCCATAAGTATGGTTTAAGGTACAATGCTTTTTTTCTTATTTTCTTTATAGTTCAAACTTAATTTATTGCTAAAGGGAACAATTCAAAAACTATACATTTAGATGTGTATTGATGACTATGTATAATACAATCGTCATATTTTATAGACCACATCATTTAGAAAATTTAAGCATTTTGAATATGTCATTTAAAGTGTCTTCATTAGCCAAAGATAAGACATAATCAAAAGGTATAAATTGATCAAATTTACACAATTTAGTTTAAGGGTCAACTTTACTGATAGATATAATTGAGTTATTTGAACAAATTTAAATTATAACATAAGGTTTGTGAACTCAAATTTATTTATTTAGTTGAATTAATAATAATAAAAGGATAATAAATCCATACATAAGTATGGAGCATAGGGAACATTCATAAAATAAAACAATCTCTATTTGAAGGAACCCCCTTCACCTAAAACACTTAAGAGGGTAGATTTTCCCACAAATATCTCACTGTATGGCTACCCTAAGAGTAGAAAATAATAACCATGTGTTCCATATCATTGGTAGCCCCTAAATCTAAAATCCATCATGATTTCTATGCAACATGTGTTGTATATAATTCATTATGGCCATACATATAGCAAGGATTAACAATACTAAGTTTGAGTTTCCTCACCTTTACTTCCAAACATGATAAATTTTCTAACAAGTTTATCATGTATACCTAACAATGAAACAAAGATTACAAACTTAGTTATATATCTTCTCCTTTTCTTGCTTCGACCTATGCAAAAGGAGGAAGTGTGGTTTTTTGGGTCTTGGAACCCTTGAGTGCATAAGGCCATGTCCCTATACCTATACATGTACCAACACCTATACTTGTATATTTGGCATAAAATTGTCACTATTTTAGCTTAGAGCCATGTTTTTCATCTAGTGGATGATAATGAAAAATATCTAAAGAAACTACTCTAATATGAATCAACTTATCAAGTTCTCTAATGAGTTTTGCAACAAAAAAGAAATAGTGATACTACACAAGCATATACTTAAATATCATGTTAAGTATGAAGTATAAGGTATAAAGATGGAATAGGCACTTACCAACTTGAAAAGTATACTTTTCATCAATTGATCATCATTTTGTATAACATTGTACACTACTTGAGTTGTAAGTGTAAATGCTAATTGACTAATGAAGTCCTCAATCAAAGAAAATCTATGTGGACTGAGCCAAAATAAACATATTTTCATTTCACATGACAAGTTCTTATCCTCCTTTCCAAACAATTCTCTTTTTTTATTGTCTTTTGATGCTCAAAAACCTCATATATTGTGCAAATAAAGTTAAACAAAATATCTATCAACCTTCTATGTTCATCACATATTGTATTGTGACCGATGCATTAGTATGGGCTGACTACACTTGATACATGAAGAATCAAATCATATTCATGCCACTAAATGCCAATCCAATAGGGATCATTCAATTTATGCAAAGATAAAGAAGCCATTAAAACTACAACATTAAATCATGTAAGCTTGATAAAACCTATAATCTAAGAAATTGAAACTTATCCTATTGGGGGAGTGGTGTCACGTTGATGTGGAACAATGAACCTTTCCCAATCTCGTGGATAAATGAGCTTGCTTCAATCCTTTTTATTGAAGAAAACTGATGAAACCATTGTGAGATGTGTGATGAAACATGATTTAAAACTATAATAACATGATGCAAGCTATTTTAACATGATTTAGATTAAGGTGATTGATATGGATGTATGCAAAGCTAATCTAAATGGATTCTAAAATTAAAATATTGAAACCCTAATTAACAAGCAAGCTAAATATATGCATCTAAGTTACCATGGAAGCCATTAATGAATAATAAGCTAATTAATGCAAGTAATTAAGCTAAAATGATACTAATTAAATTCCAAATATGAGTGTGAGAGTGAGTGATTTCAACAACATGATTTTTCTTTGAAAAGATGGGTCCATTTGTCTCCAAATGGTGACCTATTTATAGGAAAACGAATGAGAAATGGAGGATTAAGATTAAAAAGGTTAATCAATGGTCAAAAAGGAAGGAAGATGGAGGCATGGATCATGGATTCTCATCAAGGGTTGAAAATTCAAGATGATATTTAATCAAGGGCTCACATTTATCCAGACAAACACACTTTCAAGACTTGCACAAGAAGTCTTGTAAGTTAACTTGCACATGAAGTCTTGTACATTTGTTTCAAAAAGGAATACTCCCTTGGAATATCCTTATGGGTGAGGAAAATAAAACAAAGTTTTAATGTGCAAAAAAAAGGGGAAAGAATATTCTTGAAATATTCTTTTTGGAGGAATGTGCAAAAGAGGAATATTCCCTTGTAAGTGGGGGGGGAATTAGATTTATTGCTAATTGATAACTAAAACAAAGGTTTAATTATGCAATTAGGGGAATTTCATGATATTCATTAAATAAATGATTTAATGAAAAGGGAGATAGGGATATGATATTTAATTAAAGAACTTAGGGTTATTTAATTAAATAAGAGGACTTAGGGATTTAAATTAAATAAATTGATATATTTAATCTAATAAGATGAAATGTTAGCATGAAAGGGGGGAATTAACTTGATTAACTTAATTAGATTAATAGATGAAAATGACATAACTAATTAAATAGCTAGGCTAATTTAATTAATTAAGCAAAAAGAGGATGGGTTTGAGAATAAAATGGTGTTAGTATATATGATTCGAGTGCATGATATCATTGAGGACATTTTTAAGTGTCTACATTTTGCCCCTCTTTGAAGTGAGGTACCTACTACGTTGGTTCAAAGACTAACGCTTTTTGGATTAAAAACTATTGATCAGATCAAAAAATAAAAATATTTTGATTTTAAGATGCTCCATTGTTGCCCCAGCAAAAGGAATAAGTTGGTTCCCTGCCCCTTGAGAAATCAGGCAATTTTTTTAAATTTTGGGTTGATTTGTCGAAAAAGGTAAAAAAATGTTGCCTCAAGGATCAAAAAGGATCAAGGATGCAAAAAACATGCCAAAAATGCCAAAAATGGTTCAAAACAAGCTTTAGTTTGGGAAGATTGTTAAAAATGGTGATAAGCCCTAACTTCATAGTTAAATTAGGGCAAAAAACCCTAATTTGCAGGCATAAATATATAGGTGAGGAAGGGTCACTTTCAATTCATTTGTGCATTCACCCTTGGACAGTTGTAATTTGAGCTCTAACCTCTTGACAAAATGGTGTAACAAGTGCTCCCACGACACATTTTTAACTAGGTTCAAGAGTACCAGAGGCCTCCAGGTGCAAGATCACCGATATGTGATTTGAAGCTCAACTTGCACTTTGACTTTTAAGTGCATTTGTTGCATTTTGAAATTTGAGTTTAGGCGACATCCCTATATAGTGACACTATTTTTAGAATTGATGATGTTAGTGCTAATTTTAGTGATGATACTGTGATTAGTGACATATTTCTCGATTTGGAATTAGGATTTCTTGATTGCAAATCATGGCGCATGTGTAAATAGTGATGCGTCCATCCAATTTGGAATTTAGAATTAGGGGTTGTAAAGTTCAAATGGCGATGCAGGTGTGATTAGCAACACATTTTTTGATTTGTAATTTGAATGCATCCATTGTCATTGTTTGGAATTTGAGTTATAGCAACACTTTTGTCCAATTGGGGGATAAAAACTCAAAAATTAGCCATTTTTTGTGAATTTTGATGTCATGTGCTTCATGGGTGCAGGAAGTTATCTAGCCTTTGATGTCTCACAAGCATCAATCGACTGTCTTGTCTAGACTTGATGATTTATCTGAGCTATAAAAAGAGCACTTGAGAGAGATTAAACAACCTCCCTACACACAACTAAGTATGCGCCAAGATTATTTTACAATAATACCCACATCCACAATAAACGAAAGATAATGATCGATGCCCCATTCCTTTCTCTCTAAATCACTTTCATAGAAATCATTGATAGGTCCTCTGAATGGGTCATTAAGATAAATCATAAGAAAATATCAAAGGCAAATAGTCAATGTTATCTATATCTCTTGCTAGGTTTAATTTAGTTAAGGTGATTTCTGATATTGATTTCCATCGTATGGAGGATACATCCTAGGACATGTTGATCAGGTGTTTTGATTAGGATAAGGTTTATGATAAGCCATTGATAAAAAATTCACTGAATGTTTTGGTTTTCAATTTTTTGAGGATGTTTAGGGTTTTCTCTAAGATATTTGATATTGTTTAGGTCTTTTGAATGTTTTCTATTTTTTTTGGATTTTTGGATTTTCAAATGTTTGTGTTTTTCGTTATCTGAATGCTTTTTGGATTTTCTTATATTTGGATGTTTAGGGGTTTTCTAAGTTTTTCCAATGTTTTTGGTTTTATGAGTTTTCAAATGTTTAGGGGTTTTCTGATATTTGAATGTTTAAGGATTTTCAAGTTTTCGAATGTTTAGAGTTTTATGAGTTTTCAAATGTTTTTGGTTTTTTGATATTTGAATGTTTTTAGGATTTTTGAGTTTTTGAATGTTTAGGGTTTTACGAGTTTTTGAATGTTTAGGGTTTTTTTATATTTGATTTTTTTTTGGATTTTTGAGTTTTTAAATGTTTAGGGTTTCATGAGTTTTCAAATGTTTAGGGATTTTCAAAATTTTCCATCCAAGAACCTAACCTAAAAGACCTATCCTAGGAGCCTCAGGGGATAATCAAAGATTAGTCTTGCCTACGTTATACACACTTAGACCACATAGTTCAACTAACTTGACTTATTGCCGATGATGAATGAACAATTGATGGAATGCCATTTGATTATGATGGAATCCTAAAGGACTGAACTAGTGTGTCTTGGGGTTACATCAACAATGGCCTTGCCTCTGTTCAAGCTTAGAGACACATAGTTCAATAGGGTGCTATTTTTAAATTTTCAAAGTTTTGACCTTTTTAGGGATTTTGATGTATTTTGGATGTTTTCGATTTTGAATTTACAACTTTTTGAATATTTTTGCATTTTAGTTGTACAAGATTTTGATGTTTTTGGATTTTCTAATGAATGTTTATGATTTTTTTTAGGATTTTTGATGAGATTCCCAATAACCTCAAGATATACAAGAACCTGATCTTATCCACAATGAAGTGCCCCCAGTGTGATAAAAATAGACTACCTTGATATAGTTAAGACAAGCTGACCTTAATAATATGTCAAGTAGTACTAAAGGGGATATGATACTTCACAACATCAAGCCATGATATGGACACAGACCGATGATGGAATAAATAGGATGAATGATGTGATGGATGGGATGATAGGATAAAGATCCAAAGATGGATGGAGGTGATTTTTTTATGTAAGGTGCATTTATTATAGGTTTTCACCAAGGTACCTACCCAAAGCGCAACCGAAGTGGTTTTCACTAGAGGAGGATTATTTTTTCTTTACTTTTTTCAATCACTTTTCTATTTTTTGGGTTTTGATCATTTATTTTTTTGGATTTTTTAGATTTACACCCTTCAAGACTAGGCATAAAAATTTTGTAAGATGTAAGTTCTTGGTTGGTTCCTACAAGGGTTCACCTTTAGATGTAGATAGCTGATATTATCTTGATCCATATCCTTTTATGACAACAAAGAGACCCGACCAATTAGGCTCAAACTTTCCTTCACTATCTTGATCTAGAATTTTTTATTCTACTTTAGGACAAGATCTCCTACCTGGAAAGAATGGCATTTTATTTTCTTGTTATAGCCCTATTTCAGTTGGCTTTGGTATACTTACAAGTGATTAAGAGCATCAAGATGACACTCATCCAAGAATTATAGCTCATTCAATTGAGATACTCTATATTCTTCATCAGTTAATAGGTTTTGTAGTGACACTTGTAGTGATGAAAGCTCAACTTCAATAGGAAATATGGCTTTTGATTCGTAGACCAAGGAGAGTGGAGTTTTACTCGTAGGAATGTGGATACTGGTTCAATAGGCCCATAGGGCAGGATTTAACTGCAAATTCAGTCACAACTAGCTTCATTAACCGTTTTCTTTAGGATTTTCAGAGTGGCCTTGTTCATAGCCTCAACTTGAATGTTGCCCTAGGGGTAATATGAGCTAGAAAATTAGTTTTGGATGTTGAATTTTTGACATGGCTCTTTCACATCCTAATTCTTAAAGGGTGTTTCATTTTTTGAGATAAGGGTTTGTGGAACAACATAGTGGCAGATGAGGTAATCTAGGATGAACTTAGCAATTTGCTTCCCTATTATGTAGGTCATAGGAATGGATTTGACCCACTTGGTAAAGTAATCAATGGCCATTATGATAAAATTTTGACTATTAGATGAGGTTGGGGTAATATTTCCTATGAGGTCAAGCCCCCATTGCGAGAAAGGCCAAGGTGTGACCATTGGTTGCAATTCCTAAGCTGGAGCATGGATACAGTCTCCATTCTACTAACACTAGAAACACTTTTTCACGCACTGATGAGCTTCTCTTTCCATGGTTGGCCAGTAGTACCTAATCCTCAACAGTTTCTTAGCCAAACTCATAACACTAGAATGGGAACCACATATGACATCATGTAATTATGTTAAAGCGGTCAAGGCTTCCTCTTGGTTAAGACATCGTAGTAATGTCCCTTCAATGCTTCAGTAGTATAAGGTATCACCTAGGATCACGAATCAGGATGCCTTCATTATCAATGTCTTCTTAAGGTTGGAGGTGATATTGTAGAAGTTGTCAAAACCAACTTCAGACTCCAAGAACACTTGCATGCAAATGGATACCTATCACAAGGAAGAGAATGGATGGAGAAAACAAACAAGGGTTTGAAGCTCTAAAAAATAGAGAAATTATCTTATCAGAACAAAAAGGAATTATGAATATACAATGGAATCAATCCTTATAAAAGGAGATCATGCAAAACCCTAAAAGAAGCCCTAATAGGAAAATATTTAATAATTAATATAATTATTAAATGTCACTTTATGCAAACTAACATGAAATCTTAAGAAGGGAATAAAGGTAACTTAATCAACACAATTAAGTTAAAACCTTTACTTTAACACTCCCCCTTAAGATGAGCAACAGTGCAGCTACAAACAAGTGTAAGAAAGCAAAGGTAACTACAATGCAAGAAGACAAACATGGGTCCCAGAAACTAGGCCAGATCAGGTACCCAAATACAACCAAATCTTTGTAAAGTGGAGAAATAGAGAAAACCTCATGGGAAGAGCTCTACTCCAAAAAGAGATGCAGAAAGCCATGAAGAACATCACTGAAGTAGAAGAAGCTGCAAACAATTGTCAAAAGATGGCTGCTATGGTGCTGAAGAACCTCCTTTGAAGATAAGATGTTTAGGATCAAGAAGACAACAATCTGCATGAGTGCCCCAAATGACGGTACTCAAATCAGATGGAAAACAAAGGCAAACACCTAGAACAAAGATACAAATGGCACAAGTACCAATAGTCTGAAGAACACTGATCAACTGAGAATGGAAGATTCCTTCCAAGGCGAAAACAAGGAAGAATTAGCATGAATAGTCTAATACCCCCCCATAATGTTGAACTAGGAGAGCCTGACAGATCCCCTGAAATTTTGTGTAACACCCTGTAGTGCATGAAGGAGAAGAAACAACATCTGAAAGTGTGCAAGAAAGCACTTGCAACTAAAAAAGTGGTGTGCAAAACAACACACACATGCATGAGGCTAGAATCATATGGATCCATTGTCATCATGGAGGGACACTCACCGGATAAAGGTGTGATGGAAAAAAAAAAGGCACTACATAACTCCCCATGGCACTTTATAATACAGTGCGAGTACAAAATATGGCATGGCCTTATGTGCAAAATCCCCAAAATACATGTACAATAATGTGGCACTTTATCTCAGTGCAGTTAAATAGAATATTTCTTACAAATGATGCTCAAAATGCCCACAAAGGATAAAAAATTGGAAATACATGAAGAATAGCCAAAAACGAAGCATCCCATGCAAACAAAAAGTTCCCAAGAGCAAATATGTCTAGGTAATTCACCAGAATGTGAAAAAACAAAAAGCTGAATAAAATATACCTAGAGTGAAATCTGGAAAAATTGCATGAATGGAATTGAAGAGCTCTGAAATATGGTTCCAATGCCACTGAGATCGCCAAAAAATGGAGAAACTGGTCAAAAGTTACGAGCTCAGGACTGAAAGCAGCTCCTTTGACTTCAACTAGCCATAGAATGCACCAACAAATAAATGAAGCAATGAGACTCACACCACTAGAAAGTTGACAGAGCCAGCTTTCCGACGATATCTTGTTTGCAAATTTTTGACACCATGGCAGAAAGTTATGGAAAAATGAAAAAAATAGTTGTATTAGGGCACTTTGCAGTACATCAGGCTAACTGGGCGCAAATATTCAGCTCTTGGGTGCTGATCGGCGGTCTCCCATATGACCGCACCCTGTACAAATGCAAAAAAGAATCCCACTGCCAGGTAGGCGACAAGCGGCGGGCAGGTGATGCAATGGTGACACCACTCCACCAAGCGAAGCTCGTGGGTTCGGATAGAACCGAGGGAACAGAAGGTGATGGTGGTGGAATGGCCGGAGAAAGGTGCCAGGGGATGGGAGAACCAGTGGCCGGGGAAGGCACAATGGCAGGGAGAAAACACAGCGCCCAATGGGAGAGTGGAGGGAGGTCGGAAGTTAGCGGAATATGCCGATCAAAGACCAACAGAACTGTCGAATATGACAATTCTGTTCCGCAAAAAATTTAAATAAACCCCCCAAATGCCACCAAAATAAATATTATTTCACCAAAAATATTTGCAAATAGCCAGAAAAATAGGCTATAGCCTCAATAGTTCCAAGATAGAAATCTGTGTGGGGGTCTTCTTAAGTTGATCTAGGAGATTGTACTTACTAGGATTTGATGTTGGTAAATTAGGTTGTGCCCTAGATTGAGATGGGACTCCTTGGATAGTGAATTTTCCACCTCGTGTGGTGACTCCACACTCCGCACTAGGCTTTTTGATGGTGACAACGATGATGACACTATCACAAGAGGCGACTACATTGGAATAGGTATGTTGCATGTTTGTTTAATCCTTAGTTTTTCTAGTGTTATTTACTTTGATATGATATGGCATAGGGTTCTTGTATATCTTAAGATCTTGGTTACCATTTGGTACTTCAATAGATATGTTGTCACTCTCTAGAAGGTCTTGGATAATATTTTTGAGCCTCATGTAGTTTTTTGTTTTATGTCCTTTGATTTTGTGAAAGTCACAAAGATCATTCTCGTTGTACTGGAATGGTTTATCCTATGGTTCTTGGTAGTTTTCATAGTTAGGAAATGTTATCAGGTTTGAATCTACCAATTTCTTCATGATGATTTTGATAGGTTCCGACAATTGTGTGTACTTGTGTTTTGGATAGTTGTTCTTTTTAGGGGTTCATCATTGTTGTGTGTCGGTTTTGTTGATCTAATTCTTTTGATGAGGTTTTGTTTGTTGCAATATTGGTTGAAAGTTAGCTATTTGATTTTTATTCATCCTAGGAGAAATTAGGACCACCTTAGTATCTACCACACCATCATTGGTCACATTCTTGTTCTTAGCCCAAACATGGGGCTTGTCATTCAAACTAGTTGATGGGCGATTGTCTTTGTAAGCTTGAGTATTTCCCTATGAGATTAGAGCTCTAGGGACAAGCTCGTCATAAGAGGTAATACACTAAATTTTATCTTACTAGCTCTTTGTCTCCACTATTGAAATAAATTGAGGAAAGATTCTCCTTTGCTTTGTCTGAGGGTATACAACTGTTCTAGACTTATGTCCATGTCAAGATTAAAGGAAAAGTGATCTATCAATTTATCAGTGATTTATTGGAAAGTTTTAATACCTAGAGGCAGTCGATAAGACCAATCCATGGTAGGACCTATTAAGTTTAGGGAGAAGAGACACATTAAATAAGAATCCTTGTAGGCCACCTCCATACAGTTCTAAGGCTTGATGTTCTTGTTTGTACTTCATGATTTCTTCCTTAGTAAGTCCAGATGGGTTGTTTGTGATGTCTTCTATCTCATATGGTCCTGATGAAGATGAGGGTTATTGTGATGGGGTAACTTGACTTCTTGGATTGAATTACAAAGGATTGTTCCTTGAATCACATTCATAGAAGTTTTATACCAACCTTTTTCTATTTTGATGAAGTGCTAAAAGGCGTCTTTTGATAACTTTTGGACTAAGATGCCTAAGTTTGAAATGATGACCTATAGACCTTCTCTTGGGGATTCTGATTTTTCATGAGATTATTTAGAGAATTCTAAGTCTATGGAAGAAAATAAAATATTTATTTCCACATGGGTGGAGGTAATATGGGCCTTCCAACCTCAATATCGGTTTGTTCCTCTTCTTTGTCTAAGATGTTTGTTGCATTTCTCCACTAAATAGATATTTCCTTTGTTTCAAAAGTGAAGCTTCTCGAACTAGTAATTATATGAGTTTGTTCTCCTTCAATATTGAGTTCAAAGTTTGGTTGAATGATATCAGGTGTAAGGTCGGGTTGTTCAACAAGAGTGATGAATCTCCAAATGGTCATGTGGGGTTCAATTTTTCAATTTATCTTGCTTAAGTGAGTTTATTTTTACCACAAACACTTGTCTTCATTAAGTTTCAAACTAAATGTCTATCTCAAAAAATCATCAATTCCACAAGGTCCATTTTGTGAAAATCATGAGGTTGAATCCATAGTTTCCTATGTTAATTTTGGGAAGTATGGATTGAGATATAAACCAAAATACTTAGAAGTCTCTATGAATAAATTCTTAGGACAAGCATTAATATCAAGGTTTTGTCAAAGGGTGTCCATACTTAAACCATAGGATTTGAAATTTTGAAAAGACTTTGTTGATGTTTGTTTTCAATTGTTTTGGAACCAAGCAAAGTATTAAAATGACTCACAATAATTTTCCACCCTAGGTTTAGAAGATACTACTTGTTGAATCTCCACTTGGATTTCTCTAAACAATAAGACAATGCGAACAACTAGAAATTTGGCGACACTGGATCCCCTCCATGACACACACTTCTTGGGACCACTAAATCTCAAATCCTAAAGATTTGAAGATCCTAAGGATTTTTATCTATCAACAATGAATAGTAAAATGTGGGGCAGCTTTAGAATGATCGTTCTTGCACCGACAAGAATAAAGGTTTTTGGCTTCTAAACAATTGGTTCGTAGTAAGGACTTTTATTTAAGGTGGTCATACACATGAAAATATTAGCTCAAGATTATTACAATCAAGAGGCCTCCTAGTCCCTTCCTAAGAAAGAATTTTGATCTGTCGCATGGACACTAAGGGTGGCACTTGTTGGTATGACACATCCACAGTTGTTACTTATGGATTTCATCACTAACACATTTGTTATATAGTGGTTCGAAAGAGCTTGGATTTAGCTCATTACCGCTTGGGTCATTCCCTCCTTTCAAAGTGGGGAGGCATGCCCTCTAAAGGTAAACAAAATCAAGGAAGTGCATTTGTTGTTCGCTCTCAGTTCACATGAAGCAAGGAGAGAGCACATACAACACCTTTTCCTCATACTACAATGGGGTTAATTTTAAATCCAAATCAAAAATGTGGGTAGTTATATAAAATGTCAAAAGAACACTTTTCATTCTCAAGATCGTCAAGTGGCACAAGAGAAGAGCATACACATTCAATGACGAAAATGCAAACCACAAGACATAGAAAACCCTCATTAATTTTAACCCTCAAAGTAAAGGTAAGTTTATTTTAAGCACCAAACAAAGTGTTAAGTTGTATTGTTCAATTTTAAACCCAAATTAACATAATATTTTAATCATGTTTGACCATTCATTTTAAAACCTAATTGAAAGCTAGTGTGTTCCTAAAGCATAAAATGAAAAAAATGATAAACGGGTTATAATTGCCCCAAAAGTGTCAAAACACTTGTTACAATTATAAGATTTAAAGACAAGAATGATTCTTCACTTTGAATTTTATCATTAACCTGAAAAACCTAATTAGCCTAAAAACTAGAACAAAAAATCAGAGGCATGTTAATGATCAGATAAAGTAAAAAATTAAAGCACATGTTAAAACTCACACTATTTTTTCTTACTAGAGAAAAGTATCACTATTCATGATAGCATCTCCATAAATTAAATGAGCATCACTTTGATAAAAATTAGTGTCGCTTGATAGGACAGTGACAACAATAGCATCACTATTTGGTGGCATCGCCATTTTCAAATTCTTGATACCTCTAAATAGTATTAGCATCATCATTTATTTTAATCAGTGCTAGTGTATTAATTAGCCATCACTTTATCAGATTGAAATAGTGTCGCTATATGATGATGCCTTACAAAGGTGCCATTGAAATCTCCTGAAGCATCGTTGTATCTGCAAAAACCAGAAAATAGACTTCGAGAGAAATTTTTTTCAAATGTGATTAGTTATGCTCTCCTTATAGCATCAAAATGTGACCGACAGATTAGTATGGGCCGAATACACTTGATCCATGGAGAATCAAAGCATATTCATGCCACTAAATTCCAATCCAATAGAGATCATTCAATTTATGAAAAGATAAAGAATTCATTTAAGCTACCACATTAAATCATGAAATCTTGATAAAACCTCTAATCTAAGACATCAAAACTTATCCTATTGGGGGAGTGGTGTCGTGTTGATGTGGAATGATGACCCTTTCCCAATCTCGTGGATAAATGAGCTTTCTTCAATTAATTTTATTGAAGAAAACTGATTAAACATGATTTAAAACTAGATTGACATGATTCAAGCTATTTTAACATGATTTAGATTAAGATGATTGATATGGATGTATGCAAAGCTAATCTAAATGGATTCTAAACTAAAAATATTCAAACCCTAATTAACAAGAAAGCTAAATGTATGCATTCAAGTTACCATGGAATTCATTAATAAAAACTAAGCTAATTTAATGCGAGTAATTAAGCTAAATTTATACTAAGTAAATGATAAATATGAGTGTGAGTGTGAGTGATTTCAACAACATGAGTTTGATTTGAAAAAGATGGATCCATTTGTCTCCAAATAGTGACATATTTATACGAAATAAAATGATAAATGGAGGGTTAAGATTAAAAAGGTTAATCGATGGTAAAAAAGGAAGGAAGATGGAGGCATGAATCATGGATTGCCATAAAAGGTTGAAAATTAAAGATGATATTTAATCAAGGGCTCACATTTATCCAAACAAACACACTTTCAAGAATTGCACAAGAAGTCTTGTAAGTTTGTTTCAAAAAGGAATATTCCCTTGGAATATCCTTATGCATGAGAAAATAGATATTTAGCAAATTGAAACAAAGTTTTAATGTGCAAAAAAAGGGAAAGGAATATTCTTGGAATATTCCTTGTAGAGGAAAATGCAAAGGAGGAATATTCCCTTGCAAGTGGGGGGAATTATATTTTTTAGCAATTGATAATTAAAAAAAGGTTTAATTATACAACTAGGGGAATTTCAAGATATTCTTTAAATAAATGATTTAATGAAAAGGGGGATAGTGATATGAGATTTAATTAAATAAGAGGACTTAGGGATTCAAATTAAATAACTTGATATATTTAATTTAATAAGATGAAATGTTAGCATGAAAGGGGGTGAATTAACCTGATTAAATTAATTAGATTAATAGATGAAAATGACATACACAATTAAATAGTTGGGCTAATTTAACCAATTAAGCAAAAAGAGGATGGGTTTGAGGATGAAATGGTGTCATTATATCTTATTCAAGTGCATGGTATCATTCAAGACATTTTTAAGTGTCTACAGTTATCATAATTGGCTTTCTTGTCAATATCATAAAATCTACTTATGTTCAATGAACATTCTTCTAAAGAAAATTATTGAGTAAAAATGCATCTAAATGTAAAGGTTTGATAATTTGAAGTTGCCAAAATAAGAACTAAGTTTGAACATAACACAGTCTTGACTAGTACACAAGATCTTGGCAGAGGTTCATAGGGGAACTACACTAGTTGTTGGCAATGCGGTGTTCACATTTGTTGAGGCAAATCTTGGAGAAGGACAATACCATTGATGTAGATAGAAAATCCCCTCTTTGAACAAACAACTTCTGATTTGATTCCTCTTTCCCCACAAAAATTTAATTGACAATTCATTTTCCAATTGAATTTTTAATTCAAATCATACTAACAATAAAGGAATTATACATTCCAGGAATTAAACATTTATCTCAATTTTTTTTAATTTTTAATCATTTAATTCACAACCTTCTTGGTAAAAAACTCACTTTGATTTTAGTATCTTCACAAATGAAACAATTTTAAAACCCAAACCAACAAATATACTTTTGTAAATTACATACATAAACTATTTCCTCATTGAAAACATTTCAATTTTCTTTCCAATCCTTTAATTTAAAGCACATCCTTCTACCTTTAAGTCTGTAGTCATGTTTTAGATGTCATTTCCATAACTCAACTTCCTCTATGCCTATCAATTCTCTCTCAATACTATTGTAATGCATCTCAGCCAACATTAATTCACTTTCTTATTTTTCCCTATTGTCATGCAACCCTTTGAACTTGTATTTATTCATCTATATGAATTCCTCCCTTCATTCGCAACTCCTTACACTCTTTTTTAGCCTCCTTACCCACTCTCATGGGCTATCCTCTTTCCCTTCTACTCTAACACAACCCTCTTTATGGAACTTCCTCCTCACCCATTTCCTAAACACACTCCCTATGAAGATGACTACATGGGGTTTTTTTTTCTCATGGTGTTTTCCTTTACCTCTCCTCCATGTTGTGTGTCATGTACCTTCATATTCTTCTCCATTTCTTTCATTTTTAAAACTTCTATCTTGCTCTTTTCTCTGACCTTTCATATCCTTAAATGTTTGCATTATTATTATTTTTAACCATGGCTTTCTTTCTTCACTACATTCTTTATTTGTGTGTCTCTTTCTATTCATCTTTGGAAATTCAAACTCTTCAATAAAATTAAATCTACTAGTCACTATAGAAATTAAATGAAATAACTTAAAATTTAAAATCATTAAATGGAAATTTCATTCAACCTCCTTTAAAATTCAACCAACGAACTCTGGAAATCGATCAAAAAACCAAAAATGCAACAAAAATTAAAACAAAGCTATTTTAGGTTGATGAGGATCACCTCAAACCTGGGATTCTCCTACATCAAACACGTCGGGTAGAAATTTTTTGTGAGTATGACTCACAAAATGGAGTTGAGTAATGGGACTAATCTTTTAGGTTGAATGCAACCTACATCAAACTCCATCATTGAATTAAATAGAAGCAATATCTTCCCCCGCTTCTTCCAACACTTAGCCAGGACATTTTTTGTCCTCCTCGACTAAGTGTGCACCTTCTTCTTCCTTCCTCTTGTGGACTCATGTCCACCATATCCCAACCTCCTCCAAATACTCTCCCCACTCCTCGCATCCTTGAGGGGATCCAACCCACCATCATTTGGACTCCTACACAAAAATCACTCATCACAACCTACAACATCCGCATACTAATCTGCACCTACAATTTCACCATTCTCTTCCTCCTTTGTTGTTATGACAACATCTTGCTCATCCTCTACCATAACCTTTTTATATTCACTAGCCACTGCTACCACCATCATCATGTTCTCCAAAGAACTCACAACTCATGTAACATTATCCTTTTCAATTGTTACAGCATTATATTGCTCCTTGGTCTCTGTTGTGATCTTACCATCTTCCTCTATAACTATATCCTTTTTCTTTTCATCCTCAGAAACCTCTTCCATAGACTCTTCTCTTTCTTCTTTATCCTCAACCATTGTTGCACTTTCCTCTTCTTTTTAAACCTCTTTCTCTATGCCTCCATTAGGGCATACTATTGCAACTTCTTTCACCACTTCCTCTTGTTTACCATGCAATGGGCTCAAAACATACTCTTCCTAGTCCTTTATTATGCTATATATATATTTTCTCTACCATTATATATAGCTTCTCTATCATAGAGCCATGGTCGACCCAAAAAAATTTGGCAAATATCCATGGGTACTATATCGCATACAATCTCTTCCTTATATCTATGAATTTGAAAAATCAACAATACTTACCCATATTTGACAATCTCCTTGCAACCAAGAAATATTGTAAGGGTTTGGATGCGTTGTTCTCTTCAATTTCAACTTCTTGGCCATCTCTAATGACACTAAATTATTTGTGATACTACTATCTACAACCACTCTACAACACTTTCCACCCGGCTTGCAAATATTTTGAAACACATTGCTCCTCTAGATGGGCTCTTGCTTCTCTTTTTGTGGCTTCATAAATTCTTTCTTCATCATAAAACATTCTCCTAGCTTCCAAGACATTTTTTTGAACACTTTCCATGCAACCTCAACCATCAACCTACACAAATTTCATAACCTACTATCCGCAACTTCACCACTTCTCTTTTCCACCCACAAGTTTTGGTGTAGACTCTACACGCTCAAGACCTCTGGCTCTAATACCAATTGACACAATTATAAAATCCACACTTCAAAAAAACAACTTCCAATTTGATTCCTCTTCCTTGACAACAATTTAATTTGAATCATACTAATAACAAAAGAATAATGCATTCCAAGAATTAAACATTTATCTCAGCAAATTTGAATTTTAATCATTTAATTCACAACCTTCCTAGTACAAAACTCTTTTTGATTTCAGTATCTTCACAAATGAAACAATTTGAAAACCCAAGCCAACAAGTCTACTTATGCAAATTACATACATAAACTATTCCCTCATTTTAAAAATTTCAATTTTATTTCCACCTCCTTCAATTTAAAGCACATCCTTCTACCTTTAAGTCTATATTCATGTTTCAGATGTCATTTCCATAACTCAGCTTCCTCTATGTCTATCAATTCACTCTTAATACTGCTGCAATGCATCTCATCCAACATTAATTCACTCTCTTATTTTTCCATGTTGCCATGCAACCCTTGGAACTTGTCTTTATTCATCTATATGAACTCCTTCATTCATAGATCCTTACACTCTTTTTCAGCCTCCTAACCCACTCTAACGGTCTATCCTCTTTCCCTTGTACTCTCACGCAACCCTCTTTATGGCACTACCTCCTCACCCATTTCCCCAGCACACCTCCTACCAAGATGACTATTTGGGTTTTTTTTTTCTCTTGCCATTTTCTTTTACCTCTCCCCCTTGTTTCATGCCATGTCCCTTCATATTATTCTCTATTGCCTTGATTTTTAAAACTTGTATCTTTCCCTTTTCTCTAACCTTTCATATTCTCGGAGGTTTGCATTATTTATTTTTTAACTATGGCTTTCTTTCTTCTCTACATTCTTTATTTATGTGTGTCTTTGTGTTCATCTTTGGAAATTCAAACTCTTCAATGAAATTAAATCTATTGGTCACTATGGTAATTAAATGGAATAACTTGAAATGTAAAATCATTACATGACAATTTCATTCAACCTCCTTTTAAATCAATCACCAAACTCTAGAAATTGACCAAAACACAAAAAATACAACAAAAATTAAAACAAAACTATTTTAGGTTGATGAGGATCACCTCAAAATCGGGATGCTCTTGCATCAACCATATAGTGTATACTTATGACATAATAAGTGTCTCTTATGTGTGACTAGGTATAGCTCTTGTTCAATGTTGCTTAGGAGAAGCAATTGAGTCAAGCCAAGAGAAGATAGAAATCATTATGGCACCACTAAAGTGGAAATTTTTAGTGGCATGAGTTCACACAAAGATCTAATAGTTAAACATGTTGCATGAATCTCCTCTTCACCACAACCCCTAGCCTCCACTTTAAAAATTCAAAAAACTTTATATTGTTAGAGATTTTTCAAGTTCTTAGTTAAGGTGATGCAAGGTTGTGTGGCAACGAAGTCGTTCATTGAGAGGGCCATCCCTTATTTTTTGAGTCTTCATAACATTTAGAAAATAAAACCCTTTTTTATTATATAGGTACAATCCATAAATGGATTAAAATAATTCATGGTGACATGTAACATAATTTAGAAGACATGTTTATGTAGGGTGGCAGTGTCAAAAGGGGATTTTTCATGCCACGGTGTGAAATTGTCAATTTTTCTAGGAAAATATTATGTAACTATCATGGTAGTTTTGAAAGTAACACAAAAATTATGAAACAACCACCAAGTACGTTTCCTAATAGAGTACCACTAAAGTAGTAATTTTTAGTGACATGAGTTCACAAAAATATTTGATAGTCATGTGTGTTGCATGTCTCTCCCCTTCCCCACATTCCTATATAAAATTTTGTACAGTGAAATAAAACACAAAGTGCATGTTAAGAAAAATAATAATGGTACAAACCAAGCATATACCAATGATATTCTACTCCAATTTAACCTTGCATTAAGTATTGCAAATTAATAGGAATTTTATCTACATAAGAAATAAATAAAATTGTTTCTTAATCAACTTCTATAATAAATCTCATTTACAAATATTGTTTTTTTATCATGGTCAAATAATGAGCATCTCTTCCAAACCAAGTAAATGGATGATTTTTCAAAAATTAGTATTTTTTGTTACTATTATATAAACTCAAATATACTTCGAGCTAAGCCTACCAGTGATTAACATTCACAATATTTACTTAAGCTTCATGTGACAAGATTTCAATGTTAATTCTTTTTATACATGTTGCCTGCCAATGTTCAAAATATCAATGTTTATGTAACCTTCATATGCCATAATTTCAATCTCAATTCTTACATTTAATGTATGTAGAATTAGAGGTATGTTAAGCTAGAAACATGGCACTCTTCCTCATGGAACTTAGTTTTCTCTTTTCTCAATCTTGTAAAAGTCATTAAGTGCTTTGAAATGAATTGTTCAATTGCTAAAATGAAAAGAGCTAGTTTGCATGCAAGAGCTGAATGACAAAGGAATTTGAAATCAACAAAAGAATAGATCATGATACGTAAGATTTAAATTTGACTACACAATGCGGGAAGGTAATCCAAGAATAAGATGATTTCCCTTCTCTTGCTACTATCTCTACTATAGTTGCGGGTTAATCATGTTTAATTCTAGAATACCAATATTTGTTACTAACATTATTGTAACAGTTACCAAAGCTTCATACTTGTTCAGACACACCACTTAATTCCACTCAAATCCCCATGGATTAATCACTTATAAATCTAACTTGAAAAGAATATTGCTTAAGATGACCTTAGATAGGGTGTTCTATCAATTGCATCCATTTTAGGTTCAACACAAAGCCCAAAAGATGAATTGGAGAAGGTATTTTTAGTAATCGAAGCTATATTTGTCCATTTCTTATTGGTAAAAATTTCATATATATCAAGGTAAAACTACCATGGCAACTATCATTAGACCATGGTCACATTGCTACAACTGGATTTATTTCTATTGGAATTAGACCTTTTTTCTTTTGTTTTTCTCATGAACGTGTTTCAATTGTACTTAATCGCAAGATATTTGTCTCACTTAAAAACTATTTGCAACCTTTGTAAAACACTCAACTTTTATCCTTAATTGTCTATTGAGATTATAGTATTAAGAGTGTTTAGAGAGTTACGATTTACATTCAATTGGTTTGACTAGTTAAATTAAAATAATGGCTTATTTAACTAATTTTTAATTTCATCATCTAATATATTGTTGGAATTATTTTAATCATTAGTCAGACTTTACACACCTACCCCCCACGTAGAGTTGCAACTTTTGTTTGGATTGTAGAAATTAATATGGTAGGCAAGTTTAAAATTTGAATTTTGAGCATTGCAAACAAGAGAAAAGGGAAGAATGTAAAAGTATGTTTTTAGTGTCAATTTTTGCATTGAAAAGGTGAACCCGCGACATCAAAGGAAGAAGGAATGTGCAACACAGAACAAGGAGACAACAAACAGTAGTAGGGAATGTTCTACAAACACAACAAGTAGTTACAGTAGTGTAGTTAGTTCTAGTTTGTGTGTGTGAGCAACACTAGGTTAGGATAGTGGTCCAAGGTTATATGTGGGATATTTTGTTATTGTAAAACAGAGCTAGTACTCTGTAATTTTGTAATTTTGGAAAGCAGATGATGAATACATAATTTTTTTTTTTGTGTCATATTCAGATGTGTTTGTTAATAGTTTGTTATTTTCTTGTTATGTCCTTCATTCTATCACCACACAACATCTATGATTTATATTGCTACACCCTTGCTTGCCAACAAGTGGTATCAAATCCCTAGTTTTCTAGGAAATTTGGTTCTTATGGGCTTGTTTATGAAATCCCTACGTTATCTAAGCATTGATTAGTCTTCTCAAATATGAGAAGAATGGTAGGTGGTGAGAGAAAAGGTTTGCAGAAACCACCAAATTTTGATGGGTAGAACTATGACATTTGGGCTCAAAAGATGAGAACAGTATTGGTTGCTCATGACTTATGGGAGTTGGTCAACAATGGTTTCAATGATATCAAAGACCCAACAACTTATGTAAACCTCTCAAACACACAAAAGAATCAATTAAAATAAAATCAGATGAAGGATGCAAAAGCCTTCAGTTTGATTGAGGCAGTCTTGATAGAGGCTATTTTCCCATGTATTGTAGCTGAAAAATACTCAAAATAGGCTTGGGATATTCTACAAAATAGTTATAAAGGGATTGATAAAGTTAGATTGGTAAAGTTGTAGCTGCTAAAGAGAGATTTTGTGACCCTACAAATGAAGGATGGTGAGTTTATTTGATATTTTCAAACTAAGGTTTTAACCTTGATAAATCAACTAAGAATTAAAGGAGAAACAATGGAATAACAAAGGATTATTGTGAAAATCCTAAGAAGTCTACCCTCTAAATTTGATCCTATAGTCATTTCCATTGAAGAGGCAAAGGATTTGTCCAAAATGACTATAGATGAGTTGATGGGTTCACTACAAACCCATGAGTAGCGGTTGAATAGATTTAATCCTTCTCTAGAGAAAGCCTTCAAAGCTTAGACCAATGGAAGAGGTCAGGGAAGAGGAATAAATAATAGAGGCAGAGGTGAAAGAGGTAGATGAAGAAGAAATTTTGGAAGAGGAGCATCTAACTGCAAAGAGGAGCCAAGCAACTCACAGTGAGCATGCCAAAACTAGAAGAAGAATAGTACTTCAAATTAGAAGTGTGACAGGAGAAATGTGCAATGTTATTAATTTAACAAGTATGGTCATTATGCTAGTGAGTGTAGGAAGAAATAATGTGACCATGGGAGTCAAAATGCAAATGTAGTAAATAAGAACAAGGCTCAAAATGAGAAATGGTCCAATATTTTTATTGGTTGCAACCTTGCTTAGTACAATAGTGATGAAGTTTGGTACTTAGATAGCGCTTGCAGCAACCACATGACTGGTAACAAGAACTTTTTTTCCTCCATAGATAGTAGAATAAAAATAGAAATCAAAATTAGAAATATTGAGAAAGTTCTCATCATGGGAAAAGGTGTAGTTAGCATCCAAGTGAAGAATGGTGAAAGGTAGAATATCCAAGATGTCTATTATTCCCCTAGAATAAAGCATAACCTATTGAGCATTGGAAAAATGGTCCAAAATGGTTATATAATCTTGATGGAGAATGAAGAGTGCAATATATTTGACAAAGGAGGCAACAAGAAAGTGATGATAGTTGTGCAGATGATGAGAAGTGGAATGTTTCCTCTTAGGATGCACATAGTATCTGCGATGTTCATAGTAGAAGGACAACAACAACAATTCTCTCTGACACTGACAATAGTCGAAGAATGATCACTAGTTGAATAATAATCTTCTTTTAGAACAGTCATTAAAAAATCATCCAAACTTTGGCATTTAAGGTATAGGCATTTAAGCTTTTCTAGTTTGAGTTTATTTTCCAGGAAAGGCATGGTTAGAGGGTTACCATCTATAGTACAACCCAATGGTAAATGTGAAGCCTACATTTTAGGAAAGAAGCATAGACAACCCTTTCAATTAGAGTGTTCTTGGAGAGCAAGAGTACCATTAGAATTAGTGCATTTAGATTTGTGTGGACCTGATGCAAGAGCATCAAAGGTGAAATGGAATTCCTGTGTCACCAAAAAAATATTATTTTAATTTGATTTATTTTCAACAAGTGCTTAGGGGTTAGGAGAATAAATATTTTAATTTGCAACATTATAATTTCCCCTTGTGGTGATTTGAAGAGGTAATTTTTTAAGGAATTACACTTTGATAAATTTTTCTAAAGCATCTCCAAAGGGAATATGATTCTTGGGCATTCATTTACAATAGGGGGACACTTTTCTTACATGTTCTTGCATTATCGTTTGCATGTCTTTCATGTATTTGCATGTTGGCCACAAGCTTTGCATATTGTTGGGCAAAAAGTGGCAGGTTTATTTTTTGGTCATTTAGTGGAGGTTGATTTGAGAAACCAATAGTGGTTTCTTCTCACAAAATTGTATATATTGAGGCCTTTTTCATTTGAGAAGTTGGCTTTGGAGGAGTTGCAGATTTACATAACCAAATGCTTCTAGTTTGAGCATAGGATTGAAGACTCCAAGTGTTGTAGATTTTTGTATGTAGAAATCCCATGTTGTAAGGGAGCTTATGAGCTTCGACATATTGTAATGCCATTTCATAGTTGCTGCAATAAAATATATTGTTTTCCTTCTTGCATATGTTGTGCTATTTTGAGTTGTGTTTGAATTTTCAAATTTGTAAGGGGGTTTAATTTCATCAGGACCCATGAAAACCCCCACTTTAGCTGGAAATACTTATTTCATGACACTCTAGATGATTACAATAAAAAAATATGGGTTTATTGCTTAAAAATCAAATTTGAAGCCTTTGAGAAATTTTAGTGGTTTACGACATCAGCTGAAAAGGAGAGAGGCCACTATGTCAAATCCCTTACATAAAATAGAGGGGGGAGTACATCTCCAAATAATTCCTAAATTTTTGTAGGAGTGAGGGTATTCATAAACAATTTACAAGTAGATATACCCCACAAAAAATGGAGTATCTGAAAGGAAAAAAAGAATCATTCAAGACATGGCAACAAGTATGTTGAAAGAAAAAGGGTTTTCACACGTATTTCGAGGTGAAGTTGTAGCAATAGTTGTTTACATATTGAATAGGTGTCCTACAAAGGTTTTCTGTGATAGGATTCCACAAGAGGCCTAGACAAACAACAAGTGTAATTTTCAACACCTAAGAATCTTTAGGTATGACATATGCATTCATGCCAAAAGAGAAGAGGAAAAAAATTGATGATAAGGGTGAAAAATGCATTTTC
>CM021107.1:226737342-226864945 GCA_007115665.2 Sequoiadendron giganteum | reverse complement strand
TCCTACCTAGAAAGAATGGCATTTTATTTTCTTGTTATAGCCCTATTTCAGTTGGCTTTGGTATACTTACAAGTGATTAAGAGCATCAAGATGACACTTATCCAAGAATTATAGCTCATTCAATCGAGATACTCTATATTCTTCATTAGTGATTAGGTTTTGTAGTGACACTTGTAGTGATGAAAGCTCAACTTCAATAGGCAAGTTGGCTTTTGATTCGTAGACCAAGGAGAGTGGGGTTTTACTCGTAGGCATGTGGATACTGGTTCAATAGGCCCATAGGGCAAGATTTAACTACAAATTCAGTCACAACCAACTTCATTAATCGTTTTCTTTAGGATTTTCAGAGTGGCCTTGTTCATAGCCTCAACTTGAATGTTGCCCTAGGGGTAATATGAGCTAGAAAATTAGTTTTGGATGTTGAATTTTTGTCATGGCTCTTTCACATCCTGATTCTTAAAGGGTGTTTCATTTTTTGAGATAAGGGTTTGTGGAACACCATAGTGGCAGATGAGGTAATCTAGGATGAACTTAGCAATTTGTTTCCCTATTATGTATGTCATAAGAATGGATTTGAACCACTTGGTAAAGTAATCAGTGGCCATTATGATAAAATTTTGGCTATTAGATAAGGTTGGGGTAATATTTCCTATGAGGTCAAGCCCCCATTGCGAAAAAGGCCAAGGTGTGACCATTGGTTGCAATTCCTGAGCTGGAGCATGGATACAGTCTCCATGCTACTAACACTAGACACACTTTTGCATGTACTGATGAGATTCTCTTTCCATGGTTGGCCAGTAGTACCCAATCCTCAACAGTTTCTTAGCCAAACTCATACCACTAGAATGGGAACCACATATGACATCATGTAATTATGTTAAAGCGGTCAAGGCTTCCTCTTGGTTAAGACATTGTAGTAATGTCCCTTCAATGCTTCAACAGTATAAGGTATCACCTAGGATCACGAATCAGGATGCCTTCTTTATAAATGTCTTCTTAAGGTTGGAGGTGATATTGTAGAAGTTGTCAAAACCAACTTCAGACTCCAAGAACACCTGCATGCAAATGGATACTTGTCACAAGGAAGAGAATGGATGGAGAAAACAAACAAGGGTTTGAAGCTCTGAAAAATGGAGAAATTATCTTATCAGAACAAAAAGGAATTATGAATATACAAAGGGATCAATCCTTATAAAAGGAGATCATGCAAAACCCTAAAAGAAACCCTAATAGGAAAACCTTAAAAGAAGCCCTAATAGGAAAACATTTAATAATTAATATAATTATTAAATGTCACTTTATGCAAACTAACATGAAATCTTAAGAAGGGAATAAAGGTAACTTAATCAACACAATTAAGTTAAAACCTTTACTCTAACACCCCCCTTAAGATGAGCAACAATGCAGCTACAAACAAGTGAAAGAAAACAAAGGTAACTACAATGTAAGAAGACAAACATGGGTCCCGGAAACTAGGCCAGATCAGGTACCCGAATACAACCAAATCTCTGTAAAGTGGAGAAATAGAGAAAACCTCATGGGAAAATCTCTATTCCAAAAAGAGATGCAGAAAGCCATGAAGAACATCACTGAATTAGAAGAAGCTGCAAACAACTGTCGAAAGATGGCTGCTATGGTGCTAAAGAACCTCCTTTGAAGATAAGATGACCAGGATCAAGAAGACAACAATCTGCATGAGTGCCCCAAATGACACTACTCAAATCAGATGGAAAACAAAGGCAAACACTTGGAACGAAGATACAAATGGCACAAGTACCAATAGTCTGAAGAACACTGATCAACTGAGAATGGAAGATTCCTTCCAAGGCGAAAACAAGGAAGAATTAGCACGAATAGTATAATACCCCCCCATAATGTTGAATTGGGAGAGCCTGACATATCCCCTAAAATTTTGTGTAACACCTTGTAGTGCATGAAGGAGAAGAAACAACATCTGAAAGTGTGCAAGAAAGCACCTGCAACTTAAAAAGTGGTGTGCAAAACAAAGCACACATGCATGAGGCTAGAATCATATGGATCCACTATCATCGTGGAGGAACACTCACCAGACAAAGGTGTGATGGAAAAAAAAAAGGCACTACACAACCCCCCATGGCACTTTATAATACAGTGCGAGTACAAAATATGGCATGACCTTATGTGCAAAATCCCCAAAATACATGTACAATAATGTGGCACTTTATCTTAGTGCGGTTACATAGAATATTTCTTACAAATGATGCTCAAAATGCCCACAAAGGATAAAAAATTGGAAATACATGAAGAATAACCAAAAACGAAGCATCCCATGCAAACAAAAAGTTCGCAAGAGCAAATATGTCTAGGTAATTCACCAGAATGTGAAAAAACAAAAAGTTGAATAAAATATACCTAGAGTGAAATCTAGAAAAATTGCATGAATGGAATTGAAGAGCTCTAAAATATGGTTCCAATGCCGCTGAGATCGCCAAAAAATGGAGAAACTGGTCAAAAGTTACGAGCTCAGGACTGAAAGCAGCTCCTTTGACTTCAACTGGCTATAGAATGCACCAATAGATAAATGAAGCAATGAGACTCAAACCACTGGAAAGTTGACAGAGCCAAATTTCCGACGATATCTTGTTTGCAAATTTTTGACACCATAGTAGAAAGTTATAGAAAAATGAAAAAAATAGTTCTATTAGGGAACTTTGCGGTACATCAGGCTAACTGGGCACAAATATTCAGCTCTTGGGTGCTGATCGGCGGTCTCCCATATGACTGCACCCTATACAAATGCAAAAAAGAATCCCACTGCCAGGCAAGCGACAGGCGGCGGGCGGGTGATGCAATGGTGACACCACTGGTGGCACCACTCTGCCAATCGGAGCTCTTGGGTTTGGATAGAACCGGGGCGACGGAGGGTGATGGTGGTGGAATGGCTAGAGAAAGGTGCCAGGGGATGGGAGAAGCGGTGGCTGGGGAAGGCACAACGGCGGGGAGAAAACACAGCACCCGACGGGAGAGTGGAGGGAGGTCGGTGGTCAGCGGAATATGCCGATCAAAGATCGACAGAACTATCGAATATGACAGTTTTGTGGTACAAATGTACCACAAAAAATAAATCCACAAAAAATTTAAATAAAACCCCCAAATGCCACCAAAATAAATATTATTTCACCAAAAATATTTACAAATAGCCAGAAAAATAGGCTATAGCCTCAATAGTTCCAAGATAGAAATCTATGTGGGGGTCTTCTTAAGTTGATCTAGGAGATTGTACTTACTAGGATTTGATGTTGGTAAATTAGGTTGTGCCCTAGATTGAGATGGGACTCCTTGGATAGTGAATTTTCCACCTTGTGTGGTGACTCCACACTCCGCACTAGGCCTTTTGATGGTGACAATGATGATGACACTATCACAAGAGGTGACTACATTGGAATAGGTATGTTGCATGTTTGTTTAATCCTTAGTTTTTCTAGTGTTATTTAATTTGCTATGATATGGCATAGGGTTCTTGTATATCTTAAGATCTTGGTTACCATTTGGTACTTCAATAGATATGTTGTCACTCTCTAGAAGGTCTTGGATAATATTTTTGAGCCTCATGCAGTTTTCTGTTTTATGTCCTTTGATTTTGTGAAAGTCACAAAGATCATTCTCGTTGTACTAGAATGGTTTATCCTATGGTTCTTGGTAGTTTTCATAGTTAGGAAGTGTTATTAGGTTTGAATCTACCAATTTCTTCATGATGATTTTGATAGGTTCCAACAATTGTGTGTACTTGTGTTTTGGATAGTTGTTCTTTTTAGGAGTTCATCATTGTTGTGTGTCGGTTTTGTTGATCTAATTCTTTTGATGAGGTGTTGTTTGTTGCACTATTTGTTGAAAGTTAGCTATTTGATTTTTATTCATCCTAGGAGAAATTAGGACTACCTTAGTATCTACCACACCATCATTGGTCACATTCTTGTTCTTAGCCCAAACATTGAGCTTGTCATTCAAACTAGTTGATGGGTGATTGTCTTTGTAAGCTTGAGTATTTTCGTATGAGATTAGAGCTCTAGGGACAAGCTCGTCATAAGAGGTAATACACTAAATTTTCTCTTACTAGCTCTTTGTATCCACTATTGAAATAAATTGAAGAAAGATTCTCCTTTGTTTTGTCTGAGGGTATACAACTCTTCTAGACTTATGTCCATGTCAAGATTAAACGAAAAGTGATCTATCAATTTATCAGTGATTTATTGGAAAGTTTTAATACCTAGAGGCAGTCGATAAGACCAATCCATGGTAGGACCTATTAAGTTTAGGGAGATGAGACACATTAAATAAGAATCCTTGTAGGCCACCTCCATACACGTGACGTTCTAAGGCTTGATGTTCTTGTTTGTACTTCATGATTTCTTCCTTATTAAGTCCAAATGGGTTGTTTGTGACGTCTTCTATCTCATATGGTCCTGATGAAGATGAGGGTTATTGTGATGGGGTAACTTGACTTCTTGGATTGAATTATAAAGGATTGTTCCTTGAATCACATTCATAGAAGTTTTATACCAACCTTTTTCTATTTTGATGAAGTGCTAAAAGGTGTCTTTTGATAACTTTTGGACTAAGATGCCTAAGTTTGAAATGACGACATGTAGACCTTCTCTTGGGGATTTTGATTTTTCATGAGATTATTTAGAGAATTTTAAGTCTATGGAAGAAAATAAAATATTTATTTCCACATGGGTGGTGGTAATATGGGCCTTCCAGCCTCAATATTGGTTTGTTCCTCTTCTTTGTCTAAGATGTTTGTTGCATTTCTCCACTAAATAGGCATTTCCTTTGTTTCAAAAGTGAAGCTTCTCAAACTACTAATTATATGAGTTTGTTCTCCTCCAATATTGAGTTCAAAGTTTGGTTGAATGATATCAGGTGTAAGGTTGAGTTGTTCAACAAGAGCGATCAATCTCCAAATGGTCATGTGGGGTTAAATTTGTCAATTTATCTTGCTTAAGTGAGTTTATTTTTACTACAAACACTTGTCTTGATTATGTTTCAAACTAAATGTCTATGTCAAAAAAATCATCAATTCCACAAGGTCCATTTTGTGAAAATCATGAGGTTGAAGCCATAGTTTCCTATGTTAATTTTGGGAAGTATGGATTAAGATATAAACCAAAATAATTAGAAGTCTCTATGAATAAATTCTTAGGACAAGCATTAATATCAAGGTTTTGTCAAAGGGTGTCCATACTTAAACCATAGGATTTGAAATTCTGAAAGGACTTTGTTGATGTTTGTTTTGAATTGTTTAGGAACCAAACAAAGTATTAAAATGACTCACAAGAATTTTCCACCCTAGGTTTAGAAGATACTACTTGTTGAATCTCCACTTGGATTTCTTTAAACACTAAGACAATGCGAACAACTAGAGATTTGGTGATATTGGCTCCCCTCCACAACACACACTTCTTGGGACCACTAAATCTTAAATCTTGAAGATTTGAAGATCAAGGATTTTTATGTTTCAACAATGAATAGTAAAATGTGGGGCGGCTTCAAAATGATTGTTCTTGCACCAACAAGCATAAAGGTTTTCAGCTTCTAAAAAATTGGTTTGTAGTAAGGAATTTTATTTAAGGTGGTCATACACATGACAAGATTAGCTCAAGATTATTACAATCAAGAGGCCTCCTAGTCCCTTCCCAAGAAAGGATTTTGATGTGTCACATGGACACTAAGGGTGACACTTGTTGGTATGATGCATCCATAGTTGTTACTTATGGATTTCATCACTAACACATTGTTATAAAGTGGTTTGAAAGAGCTTGGATTTAGCTCGTTGCCATTTGGGTCATTCCCTCCTTTCAAAGTGGGGAGGCATGCCCTCTAAAGTTAAACAAAATCAAGGAAGTACATTTTTTAAGATTAAAAAGGTTAATCGATGGTAAAAAAGGAAGGAAGATGGAGGCATGAATCATGGATTCCCATAAAAGGTTGAAAATTAAAGATTATATTTAATCAAGGGCTCACATTTATCCAAACAAACATACTTTCAAGAATTGCACAAGAAATCTTGTAAGTTAACTTGCACATGAAGTCTTGTAAGTTTGTTTCAAAAAGGAATATTCCCTTGGAATATCCTTATGCATGAGAAAATAGATATTTAGTAAATTGAAACAATTTTTTAATGTGCAAAAAAAGGGAAAGGAATATTCTTGGAATATTTCTTTCGGAGGAAAATGAAAAGGAGGAATATTCCCTTGCAAGTGGGGGGAATTAGATTTTTTAGTAATTGATAATTAAAAAAGGTTTAATTATACAACTAGGGGAATTTCAAGATATTCTTTAAATAAATGATTTAATGAAAAAGGGGATAGTGATATGAGATTTAATTAAATTTAGGATTATTTAATTAAATAAGAGGACTTAGGGATTTAAATTAAATAACTCGATATATTTAATTTAAGAAGATGAAATGTTAGCATGAAAGGGGGTGAATTAACCCGATTAAATTAATTAGATTAATAGATGAAAATGACATACACAATTAAATAGCTAGGCTATTTTAACCAATTAAGCAAAAAGAGGATGGGTTTGAGGATGAAATGGTGTCAGTATATCTTATTCAAGTGCATGGTATCATTCAAGACATTTTTAAGTGTCTACAGTTATCATAATTGGCTTTATTGTCAATATCATAAAATCTACTTGTGTTCAATGAACATTCTTCTAAAGAAATTTATTGAGTACAAATGCATCTAAATGTAAAGGTTTGATAATTTGAAGTTGCCAAAATAAGAACTAAGTTTGAACATAACACAATCTTGACTAGTACACAAGATCTTGGCAGAGGTTCATAGGGGAACTACACAAGTGGTTGGCAATGACGTGTTCACATTTGTTGAGGTAAATCTTGGAGAAGGACAATACCATTGATGTAGATAGAAAATCCCCTCTTTGAACAAACAACTTCTGATTTGATTCCTCTTTCCCCATAAAAATTTAATTGACAATTCATTTCCCGATTGAATTTTTAATTCGAATCATACTAACAACAAAGGAATTATACATTCCAGGAATTAAACATTTATCTCAATTTTTTTTAATTTTTAATCATTTAATTCACAACCTTCTTGGTAAAAAACTTACTTTGATTTTAGTATCTTCACAAATGAAACAATTCGAAAACCCAAACCAACAAATCTACTTTTGTAAATTACATACATAAACTATTTCCTCATTGAAAAAATTTCAATTTTCTTTCCAATCCTTTAATTTAAAGCACATCCTTCTACCTTTAAGTTTGTAGTCATGTTTTAGATGTCATTTCCATAACTCAACTTCCTCTATGCCTATCAATTCTCTCTCAATACTATTGTAATGCATCTCAACCAACATTAATTCACTTTCTTATTTTTCCCTATTGTCATGCAACCCTTTGAACTTGTATTTATTCATCTATATGAATTCCTCCCTTCATTCGCAACTCCTTACACTCTTTTTCAGCCTCCTTACCCACTCTCATGGGCTATCCTCTTTCCCTTCTACTCTCACACAACCCTCTTTATGGCACTTCCTCCTCACCCATTTCCTCAACACACTCCCTACCAAGATGACTACATGGGGTTTTTCTTTCTCATGGTGTTTTCTTTTACCTCTCCTCCATGTTGTGTGTCATGTACCTTCATATTCTTCTCCATTGTTTTCATTTGTAAAACTTCTATCTTGCTCTTTTTTTTGACCTTTCATATCCTTAAAGGTTTTCTTTATTATTATTTTTAATCATGGCTTTCTTTCTTCGCTACATTCTTTATTTGTGTGTCTCTTTCTGTTCATCTTTGGAAATTCAAACTCTTCAATAAAATTAAATCTGCTAGTCACTATAGCAATTAAATGGAATAACTTAAAATTTAAAATCATTACACGGAAATTTCATTCAACCTTCTTTAAAATTCAACCAACGAACTCTGGAAATCGATCAAAAAACCAAAAATGCAACAAAAATTAAAACAAAGCTATTTTATGTTGATGAGGATCACCTCAAACCTAAGATTCTCCTACATCAAACATGTCAGGTAGAAAGTTTTTGTGAGTATGACTCACAAAATGGAGTTGAGTAATGGGACTACTCTTTCAGGTTGAATGCAACCTACATCGAACTCCATCGTTGAATTAAAGAGAAGCAATATCTTCCTCCGCCTCTTCCAGCACTTAGCCAAGACATTTTTTGTCCTCCTCGACTAAGTGTGCACCTTCTTCTTCCTTCCTCTCATGGACTCATGTCCACCATATCCCAACCTCCTCAAAATACTCTCCCCACTCCTCTCATCCTTCATGGGATCCAACCCACCATCATCTGGCCTCCTACACAAAAATCACTCATCACAACCTGCAACATCCACATACTAATCTGCACCTACAATTTCACCATTCTCTTCTTCCTTTGCTTCTATGACAACATCTTGCTCATCCTCTACCACAACTTTTTCATATTCACTAGCGACTGCTACCACCATCATCATGTTCTCCAAAGAACTCACAATCGATGTAACATTATCCTCTTCAATTGTTACAACATTATATTGCTCCTTAGTGTCTGTTGTGATCTTACCATCTTCCTCTACAACTATATCCTTTTTCTTTTCATCCTTGGAAACCTCTTCCATAGACTCTTCTCTTTCTTCTTTATCCTCAACCATTGCTACACTTTTCTCTTCTTTTTAAACCTCTTTCTCTATGCCTCCATTAGGGCATACTATTGCAACTTCTTCCACCACTTCCTCTTGTTTACCATGCAATGGACTCAAAACATACTCTTCCCCATCCTTTATTATGCTATATATATTTTCTCTGCCATTATTTATATCTTCTCTATCATAGAGCCATGGTCGACCCAAATTTTTTTAGCAAATATCCATGGGTATTATATCGCACACAATCTCTTCCTTATATCTATGAATTTGAAAAATCAACAATAATTACCCATATATGACAATCTCCTTGCAACCAAGAAATATTGTAAGAGTTTGGATGCTTTGTTCTCTTCAATTTCAGCTTCTCGGCCATCTCTAATGACACTAAATTATTTGTGATACTACTATCTACAACCACTCTGCAACACTTTCCACCTGACTTGCAAATATTTTGAAACACATTGCTCCTCTAGATGGGTTCTTGCTTCTCTTTTTGTGGCTTCATAAATTCTTTCTTCATCATAAAAAATTCTCATAGCTTCCAAGACATTTTTTTGAAAACTTTCCATGCAACCTCAACCATCAACCTACACAAAGTTCATAACCTACTATCTGCAACTTCACCACTTCTATTTTCCACCCACAAGTTTTGGTGTAGACTCTACACACTCAAGACCTCTGGTTCTAATACCAATTGACACAATTATAAAATCCACACTTCAAACAAACAACTTCCAATTTGATTCCTCTTCCCTAACAACAATTTAATTTGAATCTTACTAACAACAAAATAATTATGCATTCCAAGAATTAAACATTTATCTCAGAAAATTTTAATTTTAATCATTTAATTCACAACCTTCCTAGTACAAAACTCTTTTTGATTTTAGTATCTTCACAAATGAGACAATTTGAAAACCCAAACCGACAAGTCTACTTCTGCAAATTACATACATAAACTATTCCCTCATTGAAAACATTTCAATATTCTTTCCACCTCCTTCAATTTAAAGCACATCCTTCTACCTTTAATTCTATATTCATGTTTCAGATGTCATTTCCATAACTCAGCTTCCTCTATGTCTATCAATTCACTCTTAATACTGCTGCAATGCATCTCATCCAACATTAATTCACTTTCTTATTTTTCCATGTTGCCATGCAACCCTTGGAACTTGTCTTTATTCATCTATATGAACTCCTTCATTCATAGATCCTTACACTCTTTTTCAGCCTCCTAACCCACTCTAACGGTCTATCCTCTTTCCCTTGTACTCTCACACAACCCTCTTTATGGCACTGCCTCCTCACCCATTTCCCTAGCACACCCCCTACCAAGATGACTATGTGGGTTTTTTTTCTCTTGGAATTTTCTTTTACCTTTACTCCTTGTTTCATGCCATGTCCCTTCATATTATTCTCTATTGCATTGATTTTTAAAACTTATATCTTTCCCTTTGCTCTAACCTTTCATATTCTCAGAGGTTTGCATTATTTATTTTTTAACTATGGCTTTCTTTCTTCTCTACATTCTTTATTTATGTGTGTCTTTGTGTTCATCTTTGGAAATTCAAACTCTTTAATGAAATTAAATCTATTGGTCACTATGGTAATTAAATGGAATAACTTGAAATGTAAAATCATTACATGACAATTTCATTCAACCTCCTTTAAAAATCAATCACCAAACTCTAGAAATCGACCAAAACACAAAAAGTACAACAAAATTAAAACAAAACTATTTTAGGTTGATGAGGATCACCTCAAAACTGGGATGCTCTTGCATCAACCATATAGTGTATACTTACTACATAATAAGTGTCTCTTATGTGTGACTAGGTATATCTCTTGTTCAATGTTGCTTAGGAGAAGCAATTGATTCAAGCCAAGAGAAGATAGAAATCATTATGGCACCACTAAAGTGGCAATTTTTAGTGGAATGAGTTCACACAAAGATCTAATAGTTAAACATGTTGCATGAATCTCCTCTTCACCACAACCCCTAGCCTCCACTTTAAAAATTCAGAAAACTTTATATTGTTAGAGAGTTTTCAAGTTCTTAGTTAAGGTGATGCAAGGTTGTGTGGTAGCGAAGTCGTTCATTGAGAGGGCCATCCCTTATTTTTTGAGTCTTCATAACATTTAGAAAATAAAACCCTTTTTATTATGGAGGTACAATCCATAAATGGATTAAAATAATTCATGGTGACATGTAACATAATTTAGAAGACATGTTTATGTAGGGTGGCAATGTCAAAAGGGGATTTTTCATGCCACGGTGTGAAATTGTCAATTTTTCTAGGAAAATATTATGTAACTATCATGGTAGTTTTGAAAGTAACACAAAAATTATGAAACAAGCACCAAGTTCGTTTCCTAATAGAGTACCACTAAAGTAGTAATTTTTAGTGACATGAGTTCACAAAAATATTTGATAGTCATGTGTGTTGCATGTCTCTCCCCTTCCCCACATTCCTATATAAAATTTTGTACACTGAAATAAAACACAAAGTGCATGTTAAGAAAAATAATAATGGTACAAACCAAGCATATACCAATGAAATTCTACTCCAATTTAACCTTGCATTAAGTATTGCAAATTAATAGGCATTTTATCTACATAAGAAATAAATTAAATTGTTTCTTAATCAACTTCTATAATAAATCTCATTTACAAATATTGTTTTTTTATCATGGTCAAATAATGAGCATCTCTTCCAAACCAAGTGAATGGATGATTTTTCAAAAATTAGTATTTTTTGTTACTATTATATAAACTCAAATATACTTTGAGCTAAGCCTACCAGTGGTCAACATTCACAATATTTACTTAAGCTTCATGTGACAAGATTTCAATGTCAATTCTTTTTATACATGTTGCCTACCAATGTTCAAAATATCAATTTTTATGTAACCTTCATATGCCATAATTTCAATCTTAGTTCTTACCTTTAATGTATGTAGAATTAGAGGCATGTTAAGCTAGTAACATGGCACTCTTCCTCATGGAACTTGGTTTTCTCTTTTCTCAATCTTGTATGGATACTCCAAGATTTCTTTTGAAAGACTATAATCTTATCTAACCAATCATTTTTTCCCCATAAATTAGTAAATATTTGTGACGTGGGATAGGGTAATGTCAGCTTGTGAATATTCATCATCTTGGGGCATCAACCTTTCTTTATTGCACATGCTTCTCACCTCTCTACTCCACTTCTTGGTGGATATCTCCTATCGCTACAAAGGAACTAAAGTACCATTTGCTCCTAAACAAGATGCTCTAGTAATGGGGATCAAGCTACAGATCTAGTCACAAGAAAAACTAGACACCAAATATAATAACTACTAAAACCAATTCGATTATGATTACTGTATGTATTCTAGAATTAAGACAATACAAAAACCTTGATCTTGTTATAAGTCTCTTGATTGGAGATTTTTGTGTTCTTGTTCTTACGAAATAAAACTCATTAAGTGCTTTGAAATGAATTGTTCAATTGCTAAAATGAAAAGAGTTAGTTTGCATGCAAGAACTGAATGACAAAGGAATTTGAAATCAAAAAAAGAATAGATCATGATACGTAAGATTTACATTTGACTACACAATGTGGGAAGGTAATCCAAGAATAAGACGATTTCCCTTCTCTTGCTACTATCTATACTACAGTTGTGGCTTAATCATGTTTAATTCTAGAATACCAATATTTTTACTAACATTATTGTAACACTTACCAAAGCTTCATACTTTTTCAGACACACCACTTAATTCCACTCAAATCCCCATGGATTAATCACTAATAAATCTAACTTGAAAAGAATATTGCTTAAGATGACCTTAGATAGGGTGTTCTATCAATTGCATCCATTTTAGGTTCAACACAAAGCCCAAAAGATGAATTGGAGAAGGTATTTTTAGTAATCAAAGCTATATTTGTCCATTTCTTATTGGTAAAAATTTCACATATATCAAGGCAAAACTACCATGGCAACTATCATTAGACCATGGTCACATTGCTACAACTGGATTTATTTCTATTGGAATTAGACCTTTTTTCTTTTGTTTTTCTCATGAACGTGTTTCAATTGTAATTAATCGCAAGATATTTTTCTCATTAAAAAACTATTTGCAACCTTTGTAAAATACTCAACTTCTATCCTTCATTGTCTATTGAGATTATAGTATTAAGAGTGTTCAGAGAGTTGCGATTTACATTCAATTGGTTTGACTAGTTAAATTAAAATAATGGCTTACTTAACTAATTTTTACTTTCATCATCTAATATATTGTTGGAATTATTTTAATCTTTAGTTAGACTTTACACAGCTACCCCCCACGTAGACTTGCAAATTTTCTTTGGATTGTAGCAATTAATATGGTAGGCAAGTTTAAAATTTGAATTTTGAGCATTGCAAACAAGAGAAAAGGGAAGAATGTAAAAGTATGTTTTTAGTGTCAATTTTTGCATTGAAAAGGTGAACCTGCGGCATCAAAGGAAAAAGGAATGTGCAACATAGAACAAGGAGACAACAAATAGTAGTAGGGAATGTTCTACAAACACAACAAGTAGTTATAGTAGTGTAGTTAGTTCCAGTTTGTGTGTGTGAGAAACACTAGCTTAGGATAGTGGTCCAAGGTTATATGTGGGATATTTTGTTACTGTAAAATAGAGCTAGTACTCTGTAATTTTGTAATTTTGGAAAGCAGATGATGAATATATAAATATTTTTTTTGTGTCATATTCAAATGTCTTTGTTAATAGTTTGTTATTTTCCTATTATGTCCTTCATTCTATCACCACACAACATCTATGATTTATATTGCTACACCCTTGCTTGCCAACAAGTGGTCTCAAATCCCTAGTTTTCTTGGAAATTTGGTTTGTATGGGCTTGTTTATGAAACCCCTATGTTATCTAAGCATTGATTAGTCTTCTTGAATATGAGAAGAATGGTAGGTGGTGAGAGAAAAGGTTTACAGAAACCACCAAATTTTGATGGGTAGAACTATGACATTTGGGCTAAGAAGATGAGAACAATATTGGTTGCTAATGACTTATGGGAGTTGGTCAACAATGGTTTCAATGATATCAAAGACCCAACAACTTATGTAAACCTCTCAAACACATAAAAGAATCAGTTCAAATAAAATCGGATAAAGGATGCAAAAGCCTTCAGTTTGATTGAGGCGGTCTTGATAAAGGCTGTTTTACCATGTATTGTAGCTGAAAAATACTCAAAATAGGCTTGGGATATTATAAAAAATAGTTATAAAGGGATTGATAAAGTTAGATTGCTAAAGTTGCAGCTGCTAAAGAGAGATTTTGAGACCCTACAAATGAAGGATGGTGAGTTTATTTCATATTTTCACACTAATTTTTTAACCTTGATAAATCAACTAAGAAATAAAGGGGAAACAATGAAAGAACAAAGGATTATTGAGAAAATCCTAAGAGGTCTACCCTCTAAATTTGATCCTATAGTCATTTCCATTGAAGAGGCAAAGGATTTGTCCAAAATGACTATAGATGAGTTGATGGGTTCACTACAAACCCATGAGCAGCGGTTGAATAGATTTAATCCTTCTCTAGAGAAAGCCTTCAAAGCTCAGACCAATGGAAGAGGTCAGAGAAGAGGAAGAAATAATAGAGGCAAAGGTGAAAGAGGTAGATGAAGAAGAAATTTTGGAAGAGGAGCATCTAACTGCAAAGAGGAGCCAAGCAGCTCACAGTCAGCATACCAAAACTAGAAGAAGAATAGTAGTTCAAATTAGAGGTATGACAAGAGAAATGTGCAATGTTATTACTTTAACAAGTATGGTCATTATGCTAGTGAGTGTAGGAAGAAATAATGTGACCATGGGAGTCAAAATGAAAATGTAGTAAATAAGAACAAGGCTCAAAATGAGAAATGGTCCAATGTTTTTATTGGTTGCAACCTTGCTTAGTACAATAGTGATGAAGTTTGGTGCTTAGATAGCGCTTGCAGCAACCACATGAGTGGTAACAAGAAATTTTTTCCCTCCATAGAAAGTAGAATAAAAATAGAAATCAAAATTGGAAATGATGAGAAAGTTCTCGTCATGGGAAAAGGTGTAGTTAGTATCCAAGCGAAGAATGGTGAAAGGTAGAATATCCAAGATGTCTATTATTCCCCTAGAATAAAGAATAACCTATTGAGCATTGGAAAAATGGTCCAAAATGGTTATATAATCTTGATGGAGAATGAAGAGTGCAAGATATTTGACAAACGAGGCAACAAGAAAGTGATGATAGTTGTGCAAATGATGAGAAGTGGAATGTTTCCTCTTAGGATGCACATAGTATCTGCGACATTCATAGCAGAAGGACAACAACAACAATTCTCTTTGACACTGACAATAGTAGAAGAATGATCACTAGTTGAATAATAATCTTCTTTTAGAACAGTCATTAAAAACCCATCCAAACTTTGGCATTTAAGGAATAGGCATCTACGCTTTTCTAGTTTGAGTTTATTGTCTAGGAAAGGAATGGTTAGAGGGTTACCATCTATAGTACAACCCAATGGTAAATGTGAAGCCTCCATTTTAGGAAAGAAGCATAGGTAACCCTTTCAATTAGAGTGTTCTAGGAGAGTAAGAGTACCATTAGAATTAGTGCATTTAGATTTGTGTGGACCTGATGCAAGAGCATCAAAGGTGAAATGACATTCCTATGTCACCAAAAAATAATTATTTTAATTTGATTTATTTTCAACAAGGGCTTAGGGGTTAGGAGAATAAATATTTTAATTTGCAACATTATAATTTTCCCTTCTGGTGATTTTAAGAGGCAATTTTTTAAGGAATTACACTTTGATAAATTGATCTAAAGCATCTCCAAAGGGAATATGATTCTTGGGCATTCATTTACAAGAGGGGGACACTTTTCTTATATGTTCTTGCATTATCATTCGCATGTCTTTCATGTATTTGCATGTTGGCCACAAGCTTTGCATATTGTTGGGCAAAAAGTGGCAGGTTTATTTTTTGGTCATTTAGTGGAGGTTGATTTGAGAAACCAATAGTGGTTTCTTCTCACAAAATTGTATATATTGAGGCCTTTTTCATTTGAGAAGTTGGCTTTGGAGGAGTTGCAGGTTTACATAACCAAATGCTTCTAGTTTGAGCATAGGATTGAAGACTCCGAGTGTTGCAGATTTTTGTATGTAGAAATCCCATGTTGTAAGGGAGCTTATGAGCTTCCACATATTGTAATCCCAATTCATTGTTGCTGCAATAAAATATATTGTTTTTCTTCTTGCATATGTTGTGCTATTTTGAGTTGTGTTTGAGTTTTCAAATTTGTAAGGGGAGTTTATTTCATCATGACCCATGAAAACCCCCACTTTAGCTGGAAATACTTATTTCATGACACTCTAGATGATTATAGCAAAAAAATATGGGTTTATTTCTTGAAAATCAAATCTGAAGCCTTTGAGAAATTTTAGTGGTTTACGACATCAGCTGAAAAGGGTTTATTTATGTCGTAAATTTTAGTGGTTTATGACATAAAATAGAGGGAGGGAGTACATCTCCAAATAATTCCTAATTTTTTGTAGGAGTGAGGGTATTCATAAACAATTTACAAGTAGATATACCCCACACAAAAAATGAAGTATCTGAAAGGAAAAAAAGAACCATTCAAGACATGGCAACAAGTATGTTGAAAGAAAAAGGTTTGTCACACATATTTCGAGGTGAAGTTGTAGAAATAGTTGTTTACATATTGAATAGGTGTCCTACAAAGGTTGTCTGTGATAGGATTCCACAAGAGGCCTGGACAAACAACAAGTGTAGTTTTGAACACCTAAGAATCTTTGGGAATGACATATGCATTCGTGCCAAAAGAGAAGAGGAAAAAATTTAATGATAAGGGTGAAAAATGCATTTTCATAGACTATAGTGAAGATTCAAAAGCCTACAATTTGTACAATCCCATCACCAAGAAGGTAGTGATCAATAAGGATGTTGTGTTCATTGAGAGTAAAGCATGGGTTGAAACGATGGACAACACCATAGGTATTTTAGTCACAATACCCCTTGATGATAAAGAAAATTTGAAAGACAACAATCCTGAATGAGCTATAAAAAATAATAGTTCAAGGAGACAATACTGTAGAGATTTAGAAAACAAAAACTTTGGTGGTACTCAACAAAACAATAAATTTGGCAGTGTTCAACATAACAACAACTCTAAACAAACATAGTATAGTATCAGCTCCAGACTACAACAAAGTAGTAGCTTGGACAATAAGTAGTACAATAGCTTCGGAGGTCAGAGTAGAAACAACTCGGAAGGTAACTCAGATCCTACACTCACATCATTGGTGCCACAAAAGACAAAGAGTGTAAGGGAAATTTATCACAACACACAATGCATTGATTTTTATGAAAATTTTGATTTTGCATTATTCTCCTATAGTGATCCAACACACTTTGAGAAAGTTTTGAAAGAAGACAAATGGTGTAAGGCCATGGATGAATATTTGGATGCTATAAAGGGGAATGGAACATGGCAACTAACCAATTTACCCAAAGGTAGACAAGTGATTGGAGTGAAGTGGGTCTACAAGATAAAGTGTAAAACTGAGGATAATAAAAGTCATAATGCAAGGCTAGTTGTCGAAAGATACAAATAAAATCTTGGTATAGATTATGATGAAACATATGCACTAGTTTCAAGCCTGGAAATAGTTTGGATAGTCATAGCAATTGCAGCCCAACATCATTGGAAGGTGTATCAAATGGATGTAAAGTCAACCTTCTTGAATGGAGTGTTGAAAGAGGAGGTGTATGTGGAGTAGCCAACTGGCTATGAAGTCTCAGGGCAAGAAGAAAAGGTATATAGGCTCTAAAAAAATCTCTATGGGATGAAAGAAGCACCCAAGGCATGCTACAATAGGATAGACTCATTTTTAATGAGCAATGGCTTCAAGAAAAGCAGTAATGAGCCCACACTCTACATCAAATAAGTTGAAGGTGATATTTTAATTGTTTTTTTTTATGTAGATGATTTTATTTTTATTGGGAATAGTGATAGCTTCATTGTTGATTTGAAATATGTAATAAAGAATGAGTTTGAGATGACAAAATTAGGTCTGCTGAAGTATTTTCTTGGCATTGAAGTCAAAAAAATATAGCATGACATATTCAATTCACAAACTAATTGTCCCAAATAGATTTTAAGGAGGTTTAAAATAAAAAATAACAAACCTACCCCCACACCAACAACAATAGATCAAAACTGCACAAAGACAATAGTAGTAAGGAAGTGAACCCAACATTTTACAAGAGCATGGTGGAAGTTTGATGTACTTGGCATCAACTAGGCCTACTATGATGTGTGTAGTGAGCCTAATTTATAGGTTCATGGAGAAACCTAAGGATACACATTAGCAAGAAAGAAAGAGGATTTTAAGGTATGTGAATAGAACATCAAGTTATGGTATCATGTACGGTGCATCTAATGAGTTTAAGCTAGTTGATTTCATAGATAGTGATTGGGAAGGAAATGTAGATGATAGAAAGATCACATTGAGATATGTGTTCCACATGGGATCAAGTGTAATTTCATGGGAATCCAAGAATCTTCCTATTGTCTCTCTCAGCACAACAAAAGCTAAGTATATAGCGGAAAATGTAGTAGCATGTCAGGCTATTTGGTTGAGAAGAATCCTTGTAGATTTGAAGGAACAAGAAGAAGAAAACACAATCATATATTGTGACAATGTGTCCTCAATAGCTCTGACAAAGAATCCAATCTTCCATGGATGAAGAAAACACATTGAGATCTTATATCATTTCATAAGGGAGTTGGTGGAACAATGTGAGATTGAATTACAATATTCTAGATCTGAACAATAGCTCATTGACATCTTTACCAAGGCATTGCCAAAAGATAGTTTTGAACACCTAAGAGATAGGCTTGGCATTATGGACAACTTCAAAGATCAACTCTGAAAGGAAATTGCAGAATGCCACCTGACTTCATATTAAGGGGGACTGTTGCAATTATTATAATCTTCAATCAGACTTTGTAGACCTACCCCACACATAGACTTGCAACTTTCATTTGGACTACAACAATTAATATGGTGGGTAAGTTTAAATTTGAATTTTGAGCACTCATTTTGAGTATTGCAAAAAAGACAAAAGAGAAGAATGTAATAGTAGGTTTTTAGTGAGTCAAGTTTTGCATTGAAAAGGTCAACTTGTAGTAGCAGAGGAAGAAGGAATGTTAAACACATAACGAGGAGATAATAGACATCAGTAGGGAATGTTCTGCAAACACAACAAGCAATTACAATAGTAAAGTTAGTTCCATTTTGTGTGTGTGAGCACCACTAGGTTAGGATAGTAGTCTAATATTGTATGTGGAGTATTTTATTACTGTAAAATAGAGCTAGTACTCTATAATTTTGTAATTTTGGAAAGAAAATGAGGAATATATAAATTTGTTTTTTTTGTGTGTTATATTCCGATGTCTTTGTGCATAGTTTGTTATTTTCCTATTTTGTCCTTCATTATTCCACATCACAACATAGATGTGATTTGTATTTCTAAACCCCTACTTGAAAACATATATAGAAAATCAAAATTATTTTTTTGCTTCTCTAGCAAGTAGGGGTAGATGTGATGCAATGAACACATTACCGTTTTACGATGGACCATTCAAAGGAGCATAATTTTCATTTGTATTTCAATGTTTATAATAGATTATTTTAATTATTTTAATTTAAAATGTGTATACTTAGCTAGGTGTAAAGTTATATGATATTATTTCCATGTATATATACCCTCAAAATAAGTTCTTATTAATTTTTTTATGTGATTGGTACCTTGACAAGATGTTCAAGTTTACAATCATAAGGAACATCTCAACATCCCTTAACTCCCATGTCCATATTAATAAGCTTTCACTATTTTTCTTCAGTTCGACATCTTAAAGTGTATAATTAATTCCTTGACTTCATCATAACTTTGTGTTATGTTTATCTAAATGGTGCACAAATTTCTTCATAATTGATGTAGAGTTTCATCCATTTATATATCTTGAATCATAAGAATAATTGGAGACTACTTTTGCAAGTAATAGATAATCAAAAGACAAGATGCAAGCCAAAAATAATACACTCAATAATTCAAAAGGTTTTATTCCATATTCAAATAGGTGGTGCATACTGGCAAGTTCTTCTATGATGACACAAAATTGTAGATATACAAACTTTGAATCGTAAAATCAATTTCAGCTCTTATGAAGTAACTCATTTAGCCCCAACATTATTTATGAGAGCTTGCTTTTGATCTCTGAGCTTTTCGATCTTTTCTTTACAAGTGAGCCATGAACCTTGAGTACTAGGAACTCTGTGGAGTTCATCTTCTATTTGAATTTTTTTCATCAAATGAATTGAGCTTTGTAGTAGTAGGTATGTAATGTAGGCTAAGAGCCTTTGGAGGAGGCAAATGTCCTCTCATCATGTGGTAGAGAAATGAAATTTTTGAGGCATCTGAGTAGGTTGAGGAGCTGGAAGAATCAGTCATGACATCTTTGTCTTCAAATGCATTTTCATAATATTCATCAGAAGAGGAAATAGGAACATTAGTAGAATTTGAGGGATAGTCATCTTCAAAATCCAATTCTTCATCATCAGTTATTTCGAGTTCTTGGAGCTTTCTAACTTTAGCTTTTTCTTTATCCTTTTCTTTGTCAAGACACTTGTTAGCATAGTGTATTCCTTTACATATATAACAATTTGGCTTCCATTTTCTAGATTTGCACTTGTTATTGAACTACTTCTTTTTGAAATATCCTCTTCGATATTTCTTTGGTTGATGGCTTTTGGATTTCCACTTGTGTGGTGTATCTAGACAACATTCAAAACACTTATGCTTCTTCATTTTTTCATCTTGGACTCTGAGTGATAGGTATGTTGGCCATAGTCTTCAGTAAGAGCATGATATGTTGCTCTAGAATGAAGAGGCTTTGTCTTTTTTTCAGCTTTCTCGAGAGCAGATTTATGACAAAGTTCTTCATTGCTTTCTATAATATAATTACAATGTCGGGGAAAAAATACTTCACGTAAATCTCATCCAGAGTGGAGGAAATATTCAATTACATGGTTAATGTAATATTTCTTGATAGTGGGAAAATATTGCAAAAAATTATAATACATACCATACAAATAATGTTCACCGGTATGCCCATTGTAATAGAAATTGAGATATTGGTCAGCAAAATACCTTTTGAGCTGACTGAGATTGTAACACTTGGCATGAATGAATCTATTGTATGTCATTCTTTGAATTGATGATGTATTACCAACAAACATGGTAATAAGTTGATTTGCAACTATATCTAGGCCAACATTGAGGAGATTCGTGCAGTAGGCAACATCTAGGTTGTCCCATGTTAATTGAGCGACTCCATTCATGGCATTGAGAGCCATGAGAATGACTTGCTTCTCATCTACACCTATTCTTGTGTTAAGATAATTGGTGACCCAAGCTTGAATAACTTCAATGCTTCAGAGATTCTTGATAGGATCAAAATGGTCAAAGTTAGACCAAGGTGGAGTCTCAAATTTAAAGTTATGCAAGTTAGCATAGATATTAGCAAGTGGTGATGGACTTGAATTAATGCAAGCCATTGTGACATGATGTGTGTTAGAGGCTTTGCCTTTGCCTTTATCCATGTATTTTCCAAGGATAGGATTCCATTCTTGAAGCTTGACTTCTGGTCAGAAAGTGACACTAGGTTGTTGGTGTTGAACCTGTTGAAAGGATGATGCACTTTTGAGAAAATTAAAACAAGCTTCTTTTCTTTAGTTATATTTTGAACAATGGAATATTAATTAATAGTGTTACTTTCAAAGACAATTTTTTGAGTAACAATGTCGATTTTCTTGACACATTATTCAGTGAGTGTCAAGTGAGTAGAATGATTAGCTTCTACTCATACCAGTGCATCATGGATTGTGGTGACATTTGTGGTTATATTGTTCAATATTACATACTGTCTAGACTGTGTTGCTTGTACTTGAGTATTTATAGTTTGTTGTGTGGTCTACCAAGCTTCCACTTGTGCCTTCAAAGCTTTGTAATTATTTTGGTATAAGAGTTGAGTCAACCCTTAGACTATATTCTCTTGTAATATGCTAATATTTATAATGGAAGCTGTGTTTTTCTTTTATCTAGATATTATTCTTGTATTGCTATGGATTTTGTCACACTTTCTGTAAGTTGTTTCATTTGCAATCCATTTCTTTGTTTATGTGAAGTTTGTTTATTAATATTCTCTTTTGAAACCTGGGAAGAGTCTATATATGCCTAATTCTATGAAGTAAGACCTAATTTTAGCTGTATGAAGGTGCTTCAGCGTAGTAATATAGTATCATCACTACCAACCGATCTCCTCTACCAATAAATTGAGATGGATAGAATAAAAATCATTCCGTAGACACCAGATCAGTAGGATTTTTAGGTTGAACGCAACGAACAAGTAATTCTTATAGACTTCTTTATGCAAACTAATGTTTCATTAGCTAGATTAGATTTTTTTGCTTCCAGTACATTATCTATTGATCTTCATCAAGGTCATTTTAAACTACCATTTAAAAATCCTGAAGAAATTTACCCTAACGCAAAAGGTCTTTTGATAGGATAAGTCAAAACATCTATGTAAAGTTTGTGAAATTCAACACCATGTAACCAATGGTTGTGAAGGAAATCTCCAATTGTTCTCTGATAAGGAAATACAAAAATTAGCCCAAATGGCTAGGTCTGATCCAAAAGCATATCAATACATGCACCTTTCCTGGGTTCGCATGGGAGTCGAAGGTCTTTACCATCAAGGTCTTCCTGTTAATATTTTGCTAATGCTTTGTGATAACAGACATTTTAGAAAATTTGATGTAATTTTAGGAACAGTCAGTGATACTATTGCCTATGGTCCCATTCAAATGGATGTTGTCATGATCTATGCAATTAGTCTGTGAGATGCAAATCTCAATGAAGTCCTTTCTTTCATTTTTAAGACTGAAAACCTGGGAATGAAACAAGGATATGTAGATAATGCCATATCTTTTCGTGTTCATTACAAATTGTTTAATACTACAATGCCTTTTATGTCTGACTCTCATACTGGTTTACCAAGAGATGAACAATACAGTATTGTTTGGTCTTCTAGTAGTTCACTTGGTCAACTTAGAGCCCCTTGAAATGTTTGTTTCAAACATGTGAAACTTCCTCAACAATGGGAAATATAAATTTTCTAGTCTGATTCTGCTCACACAAAGCCTGCTCAACTACAAGGCCTCACTATTGAAGAAATAGGAGACAAAGTCGTTATTAACTTTAATAAACCATAGTCTTCTAATTCAATCCTTGTTGTGCAATCAAAACCAGTTGCTCCTCATGTTTTTCTAGCACCAGATGCTAATATTGTCCAACATGATGTTGAATTTGGATGTGTTGCATACCACTATAAAGGCAAAGAACGTGTTGCTCGCCGCAAAGCTCAAAAGCACAATAATGTTCCCAAATGTATTAATCCTTTACACACTCAATCTTTGTGTATGCCTTCATCGTATGTTGCTCCAGCTTTATTTCCATGTCCACACAACAAGCCACATCATCTCTACTGATATTGTACTCATCCAGTTTCCTCAGCCGAAGCTCCGCAATGTCCACATGCACATATTTTTTGAGTTTGATCATGGATTAATGAAGTGTGATAACTATAGCTATGTTTTTAATCCTTCCGAATTCGTTCAGATTATGTCTGATCGTGTTGCGTGTTTTCCTGAACCAACACTAGCTACCACTACAACAATGGAATAACCAACCCCTATTGGTATTAGTGTCATCTCTGGCACTATTCCTTGATTTAAAGATTTTGTCTTCATTGATGATACAAATGCTTTTTGTATTCCTTACTGGGCACAACATGTCCAAGTAATCAAGGGTTTTGATATAACCTCTCATTCTAAGCTCCTTAATTGGTCCAACCTCTACCATCACAAGAACCTTCTCCTTTCTTAGGAAATCCTCCTCAACCAAAAACTCCAAGAAATCAAGCCAGCTAAGCATCATGCCACTCAATTGTATAATGCACATGAATATCTTGCATGACTTACTGCCTTAGAAACTAAACTTTCTCAGAATTCTCTTGATCAAGTCCGCACTAATCTTCATGATCTCCATGTTGATTACAAAGCTTTCAAGGCACAAGAAGAAGCCTGGTAGACCACACAACAGACTATAAATACTCAAGTACAAGCAACACAATCTAGAAAGTCTATAATATTGAACAATATGACCACAAATGTCACCACAGTCCGTGAAGCACTGGTACGAGTAGAAGCTAATCATTTTATTCACTTGACACTCACTAAAATATGTTTCTAGAAAATTGACACTGTTACCCAAATAGTCGTCTCTAAAAGTAACACTATTAAAGATTCCATTGTTCAGAATGTACCTAAAGAAAAGAAGCATGTTCTTAATTTTCCCAAAAATGCATCATCCTTTCAACAGGTTCAACACCAACATCCTAGTCTCACTTTCTGACCAAAAGTCAAGCTTCAAGAATGGAATCCTATCCTTGGCGAATACACAAATAAAGGAAAAGTAAAAGCCTCTAACACACACTATGTCACAATGGGCCGCAACAATTCAAGTGCATCACCACCTGCTAATATCTATGCTAACTTGCAAAACTTTAAAGTTGAGACTCCACCTTGGTATAACTTTGACCATTTTGATCCTATCAAGAATCTCTGAAGCATTGAAGCTTTTTTAGCTTGGGTCACCAATTATCTCAGTACAAGCACATGTGTAGATGAGAAGCAAGTCATTCTCATGGCTCTCAACGCCATGACTAGAGTCGCTCAACTCACATGGGACAACCTAGATGCTACTTACCACATGGATCTCCTCAATGCCAACCTAGATATAGTTGTAAATCAATTTATTACCATGTTTGTTGGTAATACATCCTCAATTCAAAGAATGGTATACAAAAAATTCGTTCATGCCAAGTGTTATGATCTCAATCGACTCAAAAGATATTTTGCTTACCAATATCTCAATTTCTATTATAATGGGCATACAAGTGAGTAATATCTATATTATACTTTTTTGCAATATTTTCCCACTATCAGGGAATATTACATTGATCGTGTAATTGAACATCTCCTCCACTCTGGATGAGATTTACATGAAGTGTATTTTCCCCAACTCTGTAATTATATTATATAAATCAATGAACTTTGTCAAAAATCTACTCTCGACAAAGCTTGAGAAAAGATAAAGCCTCTTCTTTCCAGAGTAACATGTCATGTTCTTATTGAAGACTATGGATAGCTTTTACCACTCAGAGTCCAAGATGAAGAAAAAGAAGCATAAGTGTTTTGAATTTTTCCTAGATACACCACACAAGTGGAAATCTAAAAGCCATTAGTCAAAGAAATATCGAAAATGATATTTTATAAACAAGTAGTTCAATAACAAGCGCAAATCCAGAAAATGGAAGCCAACTTGTTATATCTGTAAAGGACCACACTACGCTAACAAGTGTCCTGATGGAGGAAAGGATAAAGGCAAGTCAAAAAGCTCCAAGAACTTGGAATAGCTGATGAAGAAGATGACTATCCCTCAAATTTTGATGATGTTCCTATTTCCTCTTTTGATGAAGATTATGAAAATGCCTCTAAAGATGAAGATTTTATGACCGATTCTTCCAGCTCCCTCAACCTACTCAGATGCCTCAAAATTTTCATTTCTCAGCCACACGATGAGAGGACATTTACCTCCTCCAAAGACACCTAGCCTACATTACATACCTACTTCTACAAAGCTCAATTCAATTAATGAACAAATTTGACAGATAGAAAATGAACTTCGTAGAGTTCTTGGTACTCAAGGGTCATGGATCACTTGTAAAGAAAAGCTTTGAAAGCTAAGAGATCAAAAGAAATATCTCATCAACCTTGGACCATATTTTCAGCCACTTCCAATGCATGTTGTTTGCCCTAAGCCTCAATGGAACCCTCCTATTGGTTCTACTACTCGACACATTTGGTGACAAGCCCGCATACAAACTCTTGAAAGTATCCTTGAGCAAGCACAACTTGAGCTCTAAACACTTCTTGAAGAAGAAAATCAATTTGGTAAGTTCTTTAGTTCAACAAAACATTGATCTTGATGAAATTATTGGTCACATACACATAGAGTACACACAACTTGTTCGTCCTCCATCTTCTTCACAGCCATCACCTCCACTCTTTCAACCTTTTGATCAATTTGGCGGACAACATCATTCCAAGTTCCTCAATGCCACTTTTACTTGCAATTTTCCCAGTGATGAAGAAGAACAAGAATCCGCCACATATTGGAATCCTCTGGCTAACCCATTGGAACTACCAACCATTGGAACTATTACTGAAGGATCATGCAAAATGGTTGAAACTCATACTAGTTGTCCAAGTATGACATTAACAATTCATTTCCCGTATTTTAAAGCCTATCCATTACATTTTCTTATGGATACAAGTGCGGATTTGAATGTTGCATGATTCAATTGCTATCCCTCTTATAAATGGTTTAAGGAAAAATAAAAGATCTCCTTTGGCAGAGGTCAACACCATTCTTAGTATGTTTGTATAATTCCTATTGAATTTCCTAATGGGTATATCCATGAAGTCAATTTTTTTCATTTTGAAATTGATTATTATGATGGCCTCATTGGTAGCGATACCCTTAGCTCTTGGGAACCTATCACCTTTTCTAGAGAATTTATTTCTCTTCAACACACCCCAATTCCTCACCTCAATTTCAAAAAGAGTTGTACCACCAAAATCTATCACATGACCAAAACTAAACCTAATAACCATATTTGGTTTGCCAAACAACAAGCCCAAATTCAAGGACCCCTTAAGGAGTTAGTCCAATGATTCCAACCAATCATGACCAAGGACCTCATAGTATCTACCCACAATTTGTCTTCCTCTCTTCCATTAAAGAAATATTTTGATAATAATGAAATTCGTCCTACTGCAAAGGTTGATTACTTCCCTCTTAGCAAATCCAAAGTAGAGTTATGCCAAAAGGAAATTGCAGAACTTCTACAATTAGGATTTGTATCCCCATCCTCATCTCCATTCAAATGTCATGCCACGTAAGTAACAAAGAAAAGATGAAAATGGCAACATCATACCAATGAAACACCTTGTAGTCAACTACAATCCACTCAATGTCTGCCTAGAAGATAATCAATACCCTTTTCCTTCCAAAGAACATATTTAGCAAAAGATCAAAGGTGCAAATACCTATTCCAATTTTGTTTTGTCTAAAGGTTTCTAGCAGATTAGCATAAAAGAAGAAGATAGATATAAAATAGGCTTCTCAGTCCTTTAGGGATTGTATCAATGGAATGTCTTGCCATTTGGTATCAAAACCATGCCTTGTATCTTCCAACAACATATGGACAATATCTTTCATCCATAATTTAAATTTATCATCCCTTACATTGATGATATACTGGTGTTCAGTCAGTGTCCCCAGACACACCTCAAACATCTTGAACAATTCCTTGTTGCATGTAAGAAATGCAGTATCCTGCTTAATCCATCCAAATGCCAATTTGCTAAATATGAAATTGTGTTAATTGGCACCAAATTGTTACCACATGGAAAAATGGAAGATCATGAGCATATCCTCAAATGGATCGCTTCTCTACCAGTCAATGATATTAAGGAACTTCAACGTTTCTTAGGATTAGTTAATTATGTTGCAGGATTCTATTCTAACATTGCTGCAAATAGAAGTTTACTCAAAAAAGATGCTCCCATTTGGACCCCTACTCATCATCAAGCAATTCAAAAGATCAAATACACTTGTGGCACTCTTCCAACACTCTCTTTGCTTGGTTCTGGCCATAAAATTGTTGAAATAGATGCTAGCAATGAATATTGGGGAGGTGTTCTCAAAAAATGCCAAATTGATAAAGAAGTTATTATTAGATATGCATCTCATAGTTTTGAAGATGCACAACAAAATTATCATAGTACACACAAGGAGATTTTAGTTGTGGTAAATTCATTTATATGTTTTCAAATGTTTATTGTAGACTGGCCATTTCTGTTAAGAACTGATCTACAACATTTCAAAGGTTTCTTTAAGAAGGAATCCAAGGATAAGTTCGCTCACGAATGTCTCCTCTATTGGGCACGGTTTCTTGATACATTCAAATTCACCCATGAGCACCTACCTAGAAAGAAAAATCTTGTTGCAGATTTTCTCACTAGAGAAGGATATCAAGAAGAAGGAATAGTTTGAGTCATTACTTCCACTACTATTGAAATCTAAGAGATCATTCCTCATATTATTGATTGGAACACTCACCCTCAAGATCTTCTCCATTGCAGTCAACAAGCAAAGGATTATTTGATTCAAAATGAAGTTCTTCAATGACTTCCCCTTCAATTGGATAATAAGTTTAACTTTTGTCAAAATCCTTATTCTAAAGAATTAAATACATTATGTCATCATATAGCTCACCCTTATGAAATTTTGTACTCTATGAAAATGTTTGATCCAATATATGAATCCCCAATCCTAACAAATTTTCCAAATATCATCAAGGAACCTATTCATGGTCCACATTAGCATGGACAACTTTTGCAGTTTCAATTGGTAGCAAAATACAACCAACCTTTGTACAATGATCTTTGCAATAGAACATTGGAACGATTGTTGCAAAACATTGGCCCTTCTTGCTACTATCTGAGTGAAACTCCAACTCGACATATACACAAACTTGACCACAATAATTTTTCTTGTTGGTTCCAATATGATGCAACTTACACACCTCAGACACATGGCACCATCAAGCATACAACAAATGTCTATTGGCATAATGAGATCGGCGAAGAAGAAGAGAAACCAAATTTTTAGCCACAAGATAATGAGTTTATGTATCCTTTTGATTGTGAAGGATATGACTCCTTTGCAGAATCTCTAACATAATTTATAGTTTTGTAAGCCCACTCACGTTAAAGTAGGCACAAGAGAATAACTCATGATCAAATTTGTAACTCCACTCACAATATAGGGAGACGAGTCATCATCCTTGTGATCAAAGATGTTATATCATATTTGCTTTTGGTTGTAAATAAATCACACTACAAGAATGTGGGTCCCTTTTCTCGTTTGTCAGTCGAATATTTTCCTATTCATATAGTCAATGAGTTAGACATGAGTCTACGAAAATATTCCTTGGTTGCGTGTCACTTGTCTATTGACGGATCTCAAAAATCATACACGATAGTAGGAAATTTTTAGGTTACAACTATGTATTGGAAGTAATTCCATCTATAAAATTCAAGAGATCATAAAAAATACATAATGATCTATAATTGTAGATTACCTTTGAGGAGTTTACCATAGTAAATCCTAAAGCCCAGTGAAGTCTTTGTAAGAGAGACGAATCCTAAACAATGCCATAGGCATTTTATCCCCTTCATACTGAAACTTTTAAACCTCTAAAGGTTACCGAGTTATTTGGTTAACCTCATGCACACACCTTTTGAGGTTGAAATACTTTCAATCTCACCTCAAAGGTCACTCAACACTTGGCACACAAGATTGATGACTTGGTCATAAAGGTTGTTGGTTTGCACACTAAGTATTTCTAAAGTTGACACCAATAAGACACTTGCCTACTTTTTTTTTTACTTTATAAGGAACTTGTCAATTCACATCATAGGTGGGATTACATCATCCTTGCCTATATAAGAAAGGCTTTGTACTCATTACATTTGGGTCAACTAAATACAAATTGTCATATTGTTCATTGTTCTTGTTATCTCTTATCTCTTAAATTTCCTTAATTTATAATAGTTATATCCACAAATCTAAAATTTTATAATTGGATATGTGATGTGGTCACAAGTCAATTTTTTTAATTCATCATACAATTAATGAATTGGTTTCTTATTTATTTGTATCACTTATATAGAATTATGTTTAGATTGATTCATGTTAATTATGCTTTGAATGTCAATTTTGGATTATAGGTCAAAAGATAAAAATATAGCATAGGGTTTGTAATTTGGATTATATTTCTAAATTTGAATTATAATGAAATATAATGCCTTTATCTTTATTACAATTTTATCAAAAAGTGAAATTCTAATATTTTCAAACCTATCAAAATAAGGTGAAATGGACTAAAACTTTGATTTGCGTTATCATCTTAGAATATGCTTCTATCCTGTATGTAACAATAAATATAATTGACTCCATTTCTTTTTTGATATTTGTAAGATATCATTCTTTGTCAAATTATTATCATCATCATGATATAAATTCTCCAGCCTCATTTTTGTCTTGTAAATTGTAGCTTATTTTGAATAATATTGTGTTTGGATTATATTTGAATAGGTTGTACTCTAAATTTGAATTTTAATAAAATGTAATTCCTTTGTCTTTATTATAATTTTATCAAAAACTGAAATTTCAATAGTTTTAAGCTTATCAAAACAAGAAGGTGAAATGTGTTAAAACTTTTAACTACGTTATCATCTTGGAATATGCTTTTATCCTCTATGTAATGATAAATATAATTGACTCTATTTTTTTTTTGATATTTGTAAGATATCATTTTTTGTCAAGTTATTAGCATTATCATAATAGTATAAAATCCCCAACATCAATTAAGTCTTGTAAATTATAGCCTATTGGTAATAATATAGTGTGAATTAGTGTTTGTGGATTATGATTGAAATTGATGTCAAAATATCATTTTAACTTAGTAGTTATACCCTATTATCAAGGTCAACCAAGCATGTGATGATTCAAGTTCAAGTTATCGAACTACAAAGCCTATACATGTACATAAACCAAGCCAATAGAGATGAGCCCCTGAGGTATAAGTCTAGCCCTTAGATCCTATCTTTCTAAGGTTTTTTTGAACTCACCAACCTCTCATGATGATATGCATACTTTATGATGCAGAGGAAGGAAACTCTTCACAAAAATAGACCCCAAAGACAAAGTGTTCTTGCATGTTCTTCATAGTTGCTCCTAGGTACACCTTAATGGATCCTAACAAAGGATTCACTTAAGACTTTGATTCAACGCACCTTGAGACAATGTAGTGACCATGACAAACTTGTCTAATGACTTTTAAGGATTATAAAAAACATAAATGTGATGACACACAAAGCAACCATTAAAGAGACCTACAACCTTTGTATTACACAACCAAGAAAAGATGATCTTTATGTATTGATACAACCACTATAGAGTATTCAATCCACAACACAAACTTGGAGACCTCTTCCAACATGCCAAAAATGATTTCTACCAAGTACTCAATGACTAATTTCACTCGCAGACCCTAACTTGATTGAACTCCAATATATTCCTTATCTTATGATTATCTAAATAGTCCCATTAGTCATAACCAAGCTTCTATAAACTAGTCTTAAGACATTACCAAACACTTATTAATGCCAAACCTTATGAAACAATGCAAAGATTTGTATAAACAAACACAACGTAGGGTTTTTTACACTATTTTCATACATTCTTGAAGTAGACTGTCCAAACACGTGCAAACTAAGGCTCCAAATCTTGAAAGGTCAATGAACACATCAAAATAGAATTTTTCAAAATATTCCATCATTTTTACATGATGGAAACTCAAGATATCACATTTTTATTGGTGATTGGTTACCCTAGGAAGGGTTTCAGGTAGATTTGGAATAAATGCAATAACTTTCTCCTAACTCAATAAAAATTGATGCAACCAAAAGAAAAATACAATAGATTCATGTGCCAATGCAATGCAATTGATTGTAGATCAATCCATGGACCGTACAGCTCGTACTAGGTGATAGAAATGATCTACAACGTTGAAATCATAGTAAAAACTTGTTTTAATTCATTAAAAGTTACAAAATCCACTTGAACCAACAACCTTCGACCTTTTTCTCATGTATACATGCATATTCCATCATTTTGCAACTAATTGTAACATTTTCTCTTGGTTTATAATATTTCCTTGATTTTTTTGCCACTTGCCAAAAGTTGCATGACAATTTTTAGCAACATTGACAACTTTCTAACAAACAACCACTAACACTATAAAAATGAATTAATATGATTGCAAATGGTCATAAATGACCTTAGAAAACTTCAAAACACACAAAAAAAACTAAAACCAAAAAATTACACAAAATATGCATATAAGGTCTTAGTGACCCTACATCATATAGCCAAGGGGAAGAAAACTCAAGTCCCACTTGAGTGCAGGCCTGCAATTGTATATTCATGTTTGATGGTATCAGACTTAGACATCCAAGTAGCATCTTCCATAGGAGGACCCCTCCATTTGATGAAGTATTGAAAATATGTGGTGTTTCTTGTCTTCTTGAGTTCCTCGGTATCAAGGATGCACTCCAACTCTAAAGGTTTGTTGGGAGGAAGATTTTGGATCCATTCTTCTTTCTCAAATTCGTGGGAACCTATTTCATTACCTGTAACAACATGCCCTTTGAAAGGGTACAAGTTAGATACACTAAATATAACTGAAATGCACAAGACCAAACTTGTGCACAACTCTATAAGGTCCAATTTTCTTCATCTACAACTTGGTATACTGTGCCTTGGGAAATCTCTTCTTTCTAAGATGAGCTAGAACCAAATATCTAGCTTTGAAAGTGACTTATGTCCTGTGTGCATCAACCTTTTTCTTATACTTATCAACTCTCTTTTGTAGGTGACCCTTGACCTATTGGTGAATCTCTTTCATAGACACAACAAATTGTTCACCCTAGACACTCATCCTCTCCATTCTACTTGTATCTCTTAATTCAAAGATTCCTCTAGGCTGCAAACCATAAACAATTTTAAAAGGACTCTTACCCACACTTCTATTCATTGAATCATTTTATGCAAATTTTGTCTGAGACAAGAATGTATCCCATTCAGTAGCATGTTCTTTTGTAAGGCATCTTAAGATGTTACCAAGGTTCCTATTGACTACCTCGGTCTGCCCATCAATTTGGGGGTGATAGGCAGAGCTGAAACTAAGGTTAGTGCCAAGTTTCTTCCATAAAGTTCTCCAAAAATACCCAACAAACTTATTATATCTATTTGAAACAATACTCAAAAGAAAACCATAAATCCTAACAAACCTGCAATGTAGGATGCATCATTAGTGCTCTTGCATGGGATGAAATGTGCCATCTTGGAGAACCGGTATACTACAACATAGATGGAATCAAAACCTGTAGGTGTTTTTTGACCCATTACAAAATCCATGCTTATAGACTCCCAAGGCCTATTTGGAATAGGAAGAGGCTTATATGAGCTTGCATTTGTATTGCTACCCTTGGCCTTTTGAAAAATAACACATTTCTCAATAAACTTCCTTACATCACTTTGCATTTAAGGCCAAAAATAGTGCCTTCTCAACTGCTCCAAGGTCTTATCAAGACCAAAATGGCCCGCAAGGCTGTCACTATGCTTCTCTTTTCTCAAATTATCCCTCATAGAACATTTAGGCACACAAAGTTGAGCCCCCTTAAATAACAAACCCTCTTGAATTAGAAAATCAAAACTTATCTTATGTGGAACACCATTAGATTAGTTGCAAGATGCATAAATATCCTTGAAATCAATATCATCTACATACATACCTTTTAGTGATTCAACACCTACACTTTGCAATTGGATTTCTTGCACCATCAGTGTCCTACTTAATACATCAACTACTTCGTTTGACTACCCCTTCTTATGCTTGATGGTCAAGGTGTAGCCTTGCAAGTATTCCACCCATTTAACATGTGTATGATTGAGTTTCTCTTGACTATTAAAAAATTGGAGAGCATGGTTATCAGTGAAGACTATGAACTCCTTTGAAACTAGATAATGTCTCCATTTTTGTAAGGATTGAACCAAAGCATACATCTATAGGTCATAGCAAGAGTATTTCTTCTTAACTTCATTAAGTTTTTCACTAAAGAAAGCTATGGGTCTACCCTCTTGACTCAACACCGCCCCTATGGCATAACCACTTGCATCACACTCAATAGTAAGCATCTTATTGAAATCTAGTAAGGCTAATCTGAGCTATTGTGCTACCCTCTTTTTCAAATATTCAAAACTATTTCCAACTTCACTAGTCCAAACAAACTTTTTTCTTTTATCCCCCTCTATGGTATCAATGATTGGAGCAAAAATATGATTGAAACCCTTAATAAAGTTCTTATAAAAACTTTCCAAACCATGGAAACTTCTTACCTCGACAACTGATTTGGGTGGAGGCCAACTTAGAATAGCTTCAACCTTGTTGGGATCCATTTTCAAAGTGCCATTTATAAAAACACAACCAAGATACACCAACTCTGTTTTCATAAACTCACATTTCTTTGAATTGTCATTAGTTTATCTTCATGAAATATTCTCAAAACTAAATCTAAATGGTGTAAATGCTCTTCCTTATTTTGACTAAAAACAAGCATATCATCAAGGTAAACCACAACAAACTTACCAATAAAAGGCTTGAGAACTCCATTCATTAACCTCATGAAGGTGTTGGGTGCATTTGAGAGACCAAAAGGCATTACAAGCCACTCATAAATCCCTTCATTTGTATTAAATATTGTCTTACATTCATCCCCTAGTGTGATCTTGATTTGGTGATACCCACTCTTGAGGTCTATTTTGGAAAAGTAGCATGCTCCACCTAGACAGTCGACCAAGTCTTCCATGCATGGAATGGGAAATCTATATCTAATTGTAATCTTATTGATGGCCCTAGAATCAATGCACATCCTCCATTCACCTCCCTTCTTTGGTGCTAGGAAAATAGGAGTTGAACAAGGACTAAGGATTTCTTTGATTAGCCCCTTATCAAGCAATTATTGGACTTGTCTCTTAATCTCTTCATTATGTTGTGGGGTCATCTTATATGTTGCTTTATTAGGCAAGCTAGCCTTTGGTATGAAATCAATGTGGTGACTAATATCTCTCATAGGAGGAAAGGTTCTTGGGAGTTCATCCACTACTATATCATCATACCTCTTTACCAAGTTTTGAATTTTCAAAGGCAACTCTTCTTTCTTTGTTGTTGTCATAATAGACTAAAGCTTGACTATGATGGAAAAACCCATTTTCTCCTCTTCTACAGACTTTATGAATTCCTTTTCTCCTACCAACATCACATTGGATTCTACTTGTGGTGTTTTATCTTCATCTTTAAATGGTGTTAAAATGTATGAGACTCCATCTTTCTCTATAACATATGTACTTATTCTACCATCATGCTTGGCATTTCTATCATACTGCCATGGTCTACCAAGAAGCAAATGACAAACATCCATAGGAATGATGTCACACAAGACCTTGTCTTTATAACCCCCTATATGGAATTCTACCCAAGTTTGTTCATTCACTAACACTTGTTGCCCTTTGTTTAGCCAAGAAACTTTGTATGGAGTGAAATGAGGCAACCTTTGTAACTTTAACTTCTCTACCATTTACACTGAAACCAAATTATTAGTACTTTTAGAATCAACAACTCTACAACATTTACCTTGGCTCTTGCATGTAGTCCTAAAAAGTGACTTTCTTTGAGGTGGTTCTTTCTCCATGGGCACTTTAATCAAGGTCCTTCTTATCAACAAGGACTCTCCAACTTCTGATTCTGCATTCTATGATGGTGAATTGGCACTTTCAACATCATTTCCACCTTGTGCAATCTGATTTCTCCTCTTACTTTTAAAAGAAGTAGATGACTACTCTTTAGTGCACTACCATGCTTGGTGGCCTACAAATTTATTGCATTTGTAACACTTTCTAGTGAATACAATTGAGCCTCCTCTATTGCTAAATCTACCTCTAAAATTCGATCTTCTTCCTCTAAAGTTGCCCCTTGAATTTGATGTTTGTTCTTATGAGTTATTGGTCTCTCCTTGAGACCTTTGGGACTATCCTTTGCCAACCAAATTCCCTCTTCCTCTGAAATTTGTCCTTCCCATACCTCTACTTTTCTTTTCTTGTCTCCTTTTCAACTTGTCTTTATCCTTTATGGCCAACTGATAGCACTCTTCAATAGTTCTTGGGCTTGTGAGACTGAGTTCATCTTGTATGCTACCTTTAGCCCATTCAAATGCCTTGCAAATTTTTCAACATCCTCTTCCATGTGGCTTGACCTAAAGTGTAATCTGTAGAACTCTTTTGTGTAGGTCTTCACATTCATGTATTTTTGCCTTTCCTTTCTTCTTCCTCTCATCTTGTACATAATCCCACCATAGGGATGCATGTCATCTTAGTTTTGTTCTTTCCAATTTCACTTGCTATCCCTCAGGTATCTTTTCAAACTCAAAATACTTATCTAAGTCTCATATCCAATCTAAGAGTTCTTCTCCATTCAGACTTTCTGAATATACTGGAAGTTCTACTTTCACTTTGTAACCACTATTCTTAACTGCTTTTAGCAATCTCTCCAACCTCTTCTCTTCAACATCTCTTTATTCTTCCTATTCTTCTTCTTCTCCCACTTCTTCTACTTTTTCTTGGTCACTCAAATCCCCTATGACCACTCCTCTTCTCTAGTTGGTCTCAACTAATGTGAGTCTTGCATCAAGTTGTCCTTTATGGCTCTCAATTCTGGGGCAAGAGCATCTTCCACCTCTCTGATTATTCTTTCCACATTCAACTTAGGTGCCATCTCAGTTTGACTTCAAATCAAATTATTTATAACCTCTTACTGATCTTCCTTACTCGGATACCAATTTGATACAAGGGAAGGACATTCTTCACAAAAACAGACCCAAAAGACAAATTGTTCTTACATGTTCTTCATATCTACTCCTAGGTAGACCTTCATGGATCCTAACAAAGGATTCACTTAAGACTTTGATTCAACGTACCTTGAGACAATGTAGATACCATGAAAAACTTGTCTAATGACTTCAAGGGTTATAAATAACTTAAATGTGATGACACACAAAGCAACCATTAAAGAGACCTGCAACCTTTGTATTGCACAACAAAGAAAAGATGAACTCTATGTATTGAGACAGCCATTACAGAGTATTCAATCCACAACACAAACTTGGAGACCTCTTCCAAGAAAAAGTGATTTCTACCAAATACTCAATGACTAATTTCACTCACAGGCCCTAACTTGATTGAACTCCAATAAATTCCTTATGATTGTGTAAACAAACCCCTTAGAACAGTCATAACCAAGCTTGTATGAACCTTTCACAAATGCACCAAACTGTTGACTCAAGTCTAAGAGGCCTCTTAAGAAATTACCAAACACTTATCAACGCCAAACCTTATGAAACAATGCAAAGATTTGCACAAACACAATGTAGGTTTTTAACACTATTTTTATATATTCTTGAAGCAGACTGTCCAAGATCTCTCCCACATGCGTGAAAACTAAGACTCCAAATCTTGTAAGGTCAATGAGCACATCAAAACAAAAAAATTCACAAGATTTCATCATTTTAATAGGGTGGAAACTCAAGATATCACATTTTTATTATTGGCTGGTTACCTTAGGAAGGGTTTTAGGCAGATTTGGAAAAAATACAATAACTTTCTCCTAACTCAATGAAAATTGATGCAACCAAAAGAAAAATATAGTAGATTCACATGCCAATGCAATGCAATTGAGTTTAGATCAATCTATGGACTGTACAGTTTGAACCAAGTGATAGAAATGAGTTGCAACATTGAAATCACAATAAAAACTTGCTTTAATTCATCAAAAGTTAAAAAAATCCACTTGAACAAACAACCTTCGACCTTTTTCTTGTGTATACATGCATATTCCATCATTTTTTAATTGGTTGTAACATTTTTTCTTGGTTTATACTTACTCAAGTTTCCCTTGCATTCTATCACATAGTAATTTATTTACTCCCAATACATGTACCTATAAAGTTTATACACAACTAGATGCACAACATAAGACCAACGGATGATTAAGTCCATGATCATCAAATAAGCCATATCATTTGTTCAACTAGATAAATCAGGTGGTAGTTTACAATTGAACTTGTAAGGAATGAAAAACTATGTTCAAAATCAAGAAGAAATGGTAATTCTAAAATAAATCTTAGAAGAACGACATCTAAGGGATAGACCACTACCTTAGGGGCTCATCTTGATGGCCTTGCCTACGTAATGTGCAAAGGCTTCGCAGTTTGACTACTTAAACTTTAACCATTACATAATTGGTTGACTAATAATAAAGTATGACCATTGGGTTCAAATGTCATCTTGACATAAATATTAATCATAATCCACTAACATTAATCCACGTGATAACAAGATAAACAAAATTTCAAAATAAAGTTTACTATCAAATACATATATAGGATGATTTAAAATTGACTATTAAATCACAAAACTTAATTGATGTTGGGGAATCTATATTATCATGATGATAATAGTTGACAAAGAATGACATATTACAAATATCAAACAATTCATGGACTAATAAAAAAGGATGGCCAAGATTAAGAGTGGTTATAATAGTCAACATGATATCTAAGATACCAGAGACTTCTAATATAGGTTAATAATTAAATTTTCTAATATAAATTTATAATCAATACCATGAATATTTGTTTTAATCTAATTGAGTACCAAATTGATAGCTTTAACTGAAATTCAAAAAAATAAGCATAGAGTGGGAAATGACTCTTTATCAACAACATAATAAACCAAGATCATAAAATTAGATATCACACGATCACCGATGTTAATAAACTAACATTAAAATGACGATATTAGGTTACCTTGCCTTGAGAATAAATAATTCAAACATTTAATTAAATATTACAATTTCATCTAAATATGATATCATTGTTGTATCTATAAAACTGTGTACGGCTCTAGATTTAGTTAAGACCAATCACAACATACAACATCTAAGATAAATAAAATAAAATTGATATTTATGCACGATTATGAATACTTAATCAATGGAAATCATTGTAAGGCTAATGGAAGTTGACTGAGTCATAAAACATTAATATCTATTATTTTACATTCCTAACACAACTTTGACTGTTTCTTAACTAGATTATAAGAGCACGACATTCAAACACAACCATTTTGTGATCAATATATGAAACAAAACTTGCAACCAAAATATGGTACTATCGAGATGTTTTCCCATGGTTTTAACATTTATTATAACAAACCATGCAAACCAATCAAGGTAATGATAACCCACAAAAGGAATAAGGAAAACAATTAAGAGTGGTTAGATAAGAATCCCAAGCATTAATTCAAACATTTACTTAAATATTACAATTTCATCTAAATATGATATCATTCTTGTATCTATAAAGCTATGTACTACTGGCTCTAGATTTAGTTAAGACCAATCACAACATACAACATCTAAGATAACGAACAACAATTTGATATCTATGCACGATTATGAATACTTAATCAATAGAAATCATTGTAAGATTAATAGAAGTCGACTGAGTCATAAAACATTAATATCTATTATTTTACATTCCTAACACAACTTTGATTGTTTCTTAACTAGATTATAAGTGCACGACATTAAAAAACAACCATTTTGTGATCAATATAAGAAACTAAACTTGCAACCAAAATATGGTACTATCGAGGTGTTTTCCCATGGTTTTAACATTTATTATAACAAATCATGAACATCAATCAAAGTTATGAAACCCACAAAAAGAAGAAGGAAAACAATTAAGAGTGGCTAGATAAGAATCCAAGGCATAAATTCAAAAATTAACTCAAACATTTACTTAATTATTACAATTTCATATAAATATGATATCATTCTTGTATCTATAAAACTATGTACTACTGGCTCTAGATTTAGTTAAGACCAATCACAACATACATCATCTAAGATAACAAACAACAATTTGATATCTATGCACGATTATGAATACTTAATCAATGGAAATCATTGTAAGGCTAATAGAAGTCGACTGAGACATTAAACATTAATATTTATTAACATCATGTTTGTATCAAGATAATCAACCATATATCAACAATTTACTACTACATAGCTTTAAAATATGTTAACCAAAATCCTCAACTAAATTACTCTATACTCATCATGATATAAGTTGAAAATCATGAAATATCCTTAGTCAAGTAAAATCGTTAAGTTGATCCAAATGATAACCACAATACAATTATTTTGTGCAACTTAGTTTTTTTATTATTTTACATTTCTAGCTCAATTTTGATTATTTCTTAACTAGATTATAAGAGAATGAATTAAAAAAAAACATTTCGTGATCAATATAAGAAACTAAACTTGTAACCAAAATATGGTACTGTCGAGGTGTTTTCTCATGGTTTTAACATTTATTATAACAAATCGTGCAAACCAATCAAAGTTATCAAACCCACAAAAAGAAGAAACAAAACAATTAAAAGTGGCTAGATAAGAATCCGAAGCATAAATGTATAAATGATTAGATAGATTTTGGGTTTTGACATGATAATAATTTTAACTTGTGTCATCAATTCCTCACTATTTAGCTTGCATGATTGACCAAAAAATTTCCCCCTTTCTATTCATCATCCCAAATTAAATTTTATGCAATGTTTGTCATTGGCTCATTTTGAGAGGAAGGCATTTTTGTGTTCAACCTGCAAGTTTTCAAGAATAAATGTACTATAGGCTTCTCATATGAAACATACTCTGAATAGATGATTAATGCATGACTAATTTTTAACTCTATCGAGTCTTTAATTTTTATACATCTCATATTGTTGACTAATAATTAGTTGTGAATGAGCATGCACTTGAACTTACTTACAATCTTAGATAGAAAATGTTAGTAATCAAATAATAAGGATAAAGCGTAATTTATATGGGTATTTCACTATGATGATAAATTATTTGATTATTTAAACATATAAAACAATATGAAATTCTAAATCCTCTTGCACCAAGATTTAGTCATCCTTGATCAGTTGTGAACCTTATAAATTTGTTGTCGTGATCTAAGTTTTTTTATTCATTTGATAGTCTTAATAAAGTGGCAACTTGTTATATCTACTTTTATAATCATGGCAATGAGAAAAAACATTAATTTCTAGAAATCAAAACACTCCAATTTTTGCTACATGCCATAATATATTTCTAGCAACCAAGAAAAAAAATGCATCATTGAACAACATAAATGAAATCAAGTCACCTTTGAAAAATGTGGAAGATGTTTTGTATTCCTATTTGCAAGACCAAGAGTTATATCTTTTGATTGAACACTTGTCTCTTCATTTTTCCACACAAATAAAAAATAGCTTGTTTTGTGTTTAAATTGCCAAGTTGGGGTTGAAAAAGGGTGAGTTGGGTCAAAATATAAATTCTTTTAAAAAACTTTTGATCCAAAAGACAGAGAAGTATGATATATTACTTAATACGAATGGATTATTAGTGTATCAATCAACAGGTACACTAAAATCACATTATGATTTTTTACAAATTGACCTCCAACTAATCAAAATATTCCAATCCAAACCCTTTTCAAAGATGATAAAAAGGTATGAAATTTTTTTCTTCTTTTTATTGACTCAAAGGTATCCCTACGACCCAACTCAACATCCAACCCATCTTGGTTTTACATTTTACCAAGTTGGGGTCGAGAAGGTGCATCACACTAAGGCAAGACTAATCTTTTGAGGATGTATGCATCAGTCCAAAATGATAAAGTATCCCTACGACCCTAAGGCGAGACTTATTTTTCTCTATTTTTTATTGACTCAAAAGTATCCCTACGACCTAGCCCAACGCTACCTTGGTCTTACATTTTGCTAAGTTGGGGTTGAGAAGGGGTGTTACACTGGGGCGGGACTAATATCTTGAAGATGTATGCATCAATCAAAGACGATAAAAATGTATGAACTTTTTTTTCTCATTTTTTTATTGACTCAAAGGTATCTCTATGGTCCAACCCAACACCCAACTCGCTTTACCTTAGTCTTACATTTTGCCAAGTTGGGGTCAAGAAGGGGTGTCACGCTACGGCAAGACTAATCCCTTGGGAATGTATGCAATAGTCAAAAATGATAAAAATGTATGGACTTCTCTTTCTTTATTTTTTGTTGACTCAAAGGTATCCCTATGACCCAACCCAATGCCCAACCCACCTGGCCTTGGTCTTACATTTTTCCAAGTTGGGGTCGAGAAAGGGTGTCAAGTTGGGGCAAAATGAATCCCTTGGAGATGTATGCAACAAATCAAAGATGAAAAAAATGTATGAACTTCTCTTTCTCTATTTTTTATTGACTCAGGGGTATCCTATGACCCAACCCAATGCCCTACTCGCCTTACCTTGGTCTTACATTTTGCCAAGTTGGGGTCGAGAATGGGTGTCACACTGGGGCAAGACTAGTCCCCCTAGATTTTTTTTGTAAATCAACTTCTAATTAATTAAAATATTATAATCCAAACCTCCTTCAAAGATAATAAAAAGTTGTGGATTTCTCTCTCATTTTGTTTTTTGCTGACTCGAGGGTATCCCCACAACCCAACCCAATGCCCAACCGACCTTACCTTAGTCTTACATTCTGCCAAGTTGGAGTTGAAAAAAGGTGAGTAAATCTATACCTTAGTCTTAGTGTTTCTCTAGAGTGTATTTCAACTAAAAGTTGCTAGTTTGTAAATCTATACCTTCATATGAATTATCCAAAATAGAAACCATCTTGCATGGTCAATGGCGCCCATCTCTATAGAATATCGTGTCATTTAACTATGCTAACAGTTCACATCAAAAGTACTATGCAGAGAATAATGCAAGCCTCCTAAGAGTGTTTGTGACATCTGACAATACAACCACACCCTTCAATTTTACTAACAAATTTTGGCATTTTATCTTTGAAAATGGCATCATCCCAATTACTCACACCAATGTTTGGGAGGATTTGAAATCTTCTTTACAATAATCAATACAAGGAAAGTGATTGTTGGGATAGCAAAATTTGATCAATATGTGATACCAAATCAGATTGGAAATAAAGTTAAGGTGTGATGTTTGTGTCAAAAATTTTGTTTGTGGACTATATGTTCTCAATATTCCAACAGACCCAAGAAGTGGGAAAATATCTTTAGACATAAAAAACTCTATAACCTCAAATACTCCACTTCAAATTCTCCAGTCATCACCAAGAGAACCAGTTTGTCAACTTCATAGATAAACACACACAAAAATGACTTGCATATGAGCAGTAGGTCAAACAAACAAGGAATTTAATGGCAATAGGTCAAACAATCCTTACGAGGTAATATAGATAAATAATGAGAACAAATTGAAAATTTCAAAAATAAGAATACTTTTTTATCTTTTTTCCATTTGAAAACTCAAAAGGGTGTAAAAAGAGGAACATGAAAGCCCATGCCTTTGTACATGTAGGAGATAACATGCATATCATTGACTTTTTGCAACAATAGAATATGATTGATGAAGGTAGGCTTGAATTGCTAAAAATGGCAAGTAGTGAGTCTTGAACTTGCTCTCATCAGTTATGCATTTCTCCATCTCTATTACCTTTCATGACACACAAGTGCAATTGGCAGGTGTGATGTCAACTTCCACAACCTTTGTTGTCCTTTTGCTTGATTTTGATGATTTTATCTAGGGCCCTTTTATTCAAATCATGTAGAATATCTACCAATGAGTGAGTTATATAAAATGAAGCAAGTGGATTGTCCAGGGACACTACATATGGGAGAGCAATAGTTGAGCATGTTTCAATAGTTGTGATAGTAGTTGTTTATATAATGCCCATTAGTTGTGACTTGACTACCCATAATTAAACAAAATTTATTCCTTTGATCTAAAAAGCAATCAATCATGTGATGGCACATCAACGCTCAACTACCCATGATGTGAATGCACAAGTATTGGTCTCACTTATTTTTTGGGATTTTTTGGACACTTTGACAAAAAGCATGCTGATGTGACATCATATTTGATGATGTGGCCCTAAAATGAAAATTATAAGGAGGGGACTTGCCAAATAAGTTATCGTAAAAAAATTGGGAATGATTTGAAATTTCCACAGAGAATAATTAGAAGCGCAAAGTCAAGGTGCACAACTACTAGGTCTTCTCCCCTAGTTTGTATAAGGAGTTCCTTTCTTAATAGAATAACTATCCTTATCCTTCTCGCCTACTTTTATGCCCAATACACCTCTACCACTCTTCTCATTATTCAAATCGAGTCTAACAGATTTACTAGCTCCCACCATGAAACGTGATGATCTGAGAGTGGATCTTGATCTTGCAAGGTAATGAGTTTTGGAGACATGGTGATGATTAACTAGGTATGATGCCTCCATTGGATTATGAGATATAATGGGGATTGAGGAAAATGGATATATACAACCCAGTGCTTGAAGAATTTTCAGTTTCAACAATTTTGGCCAATGGGTGTGTTGGTTGTAATGAGTTGTTGCATTGAGATTCAATGATAAAGTTAGAGCCTGAATATAAGTAATGAAGCCTATAGTTGAAGCATTGTGGAAGAATTCAAACCGTAGGGTTGAGGGGAAAGGCTTTGTGAACGCTTTAAGAATTCAAGTGTAAAAATTTGGTTTGACTATACTTAGATAGGAGGATAGTGCTTAAAATAGTGCCAAGTTTGATTTAATATATTGGTTGGATGTAGTAGGGTATCAAAAGTAAAAGACTATGCTAGACTTTTTTATTCTAGCGTAATGAAGTTATCAGTATATATGTGGTATACATGGAACCAAATCTGTAAGGGCAAAAATCAAAGCTCCCAATTTTTTTCTTGAAAGTTTGGGTTTGCTGATTTTAAAATTAAGATTTTATAAATTAGGATTTCCTAATACCTGATCCTGCACAAATTATAAAACAAAATTAATAGAATAATGCAAAAAAACTAGGGTTTCCAAGCAATTACTAACAAGAAAAGTTGCATGTGGATGAGAAATTAATAAAACAAAAGTGGTGATTCAAGAGGTTTCATAAATTGTTTAACCATTAGGTTCCAATTTTAACAGTATGCCAAGAATGACAAACTATAGCCTTTCTGAATAAGCCTAACACAATCTCCCATGTTACATCAGTACAAACTTGCATATCAACAGATAAGTCACATGGTGTGACATGTATATTGCATACTGAAGCATCTGGACTATAAACAGAGGAGCAAGTATCAAAAGACATACCTGAATAAAAGGATCTTAATAGAGAACTCCACTGTCTTTAACGCACAATGCTTGAAAGCGCTCAACAACATTCCCAATTGGCTGCATTATTCACATTTTCAAGCTTTAAGAACAAACTTAATGTTTGAAATATACAGAAGAAAGATAATAAACATATCAGTTCCATAGATCCATATGAAAGACTTAAAAGGTTTCTACATTTTAAATTAATTTCCCTCGAAAACTTTTCTCAGAGAGTGGGGCTACGTCTCCTTCCCACAAGAGACGGGGATGAAAAAATGGATATCAAATGTGCCAAGCAAAGCAAAGGGAGACATCCCAAAGCAGAAAATGTAGATTTATTCATCATCTACATGTTTATCAATGCACAATATTTCCAACATATTTACCTGTATTGAACTTGGCTGCTCCCCAAGAATTGCCAACAATGAGCTTGAAGGGGTCGAGACAACTGGAGCAAGAAGACCTTCGATAGCAAGTGGAATAAAAAGATCCCCTAATAGATCAGGTGCCGGTGGTGCAGTTTGCTCATCGTTGCCTAGCGTGATCCTTGAAGGGGTCGAGACAACTGGAGCAGGAGGACCTTCGATAGCAAGTGGACTCAAAAGATCCCCTAATAGATCAGGTGTTGGTGGTGCAGTTTGCTCATCTTTGCCTGGCGTGATCCTTGTTCAACTTTGCCAACTTCCTGCAGCATTTACAGATATGATATTATACACAATTACACCTTAAGAAAGCACAGTAAGAGTGTTAAATGACAATATTTTCTCAAAACAGAATGAAATAAACATCATGTTCCTAACAACATTACAAGTCTTACAAGCATCTTTAATTGCCCAGTAGTAGGTAGAGATCCATTAGCAGGACGATGAACTGATACAACTATGGCACTTGACATTTGTTGTTGCACTCACAATTGTTTAGCACTCAGCTCAACTGTATCTTCTGCTCTCCTCAATAATACAGACTGATAATAATTCAGTAAAACTCGTAAGCAAGTACAGATGACTCATGTAGTAATAAGGACTTGCAAATATATTTAGGAACGCAGTCTCTTAGTTCATTGCATAGTGTCACATCTCAACCATCATACCTGACGTTCAGGAAATTTGGCAATTTCATCCAGTATGTCCATTAGAACTGGTCCTTTCTGATTCGATGCAATATATAGCTTTCGTACCTACAACCTTGTTTATCTTAGTACTGTTTCAATTAACTCCTACAACAGTAACAAAATGCTTCAAATAGAGAAGAGTTGTTGCTTGTATTCCTAGCAAAAAGCTCAGATTATTAAAAATTAGTAAATTACTAAAAAATTGAAAACAAAATTGAGCTGAATTTTTTACTTGCTAAAAACTGCCTAATATAAAAATAAAATGCCTAATATAAATAAGCCCCATTATGTTTTCAGATATAAACACACATAATGTTGCATATCCTACCTGAATCTGTATCCCGGAGTTTTAAAAATCAATAATTAGTTATATCCATACCAAACACCACACCAAACACTATATTCATGCAACTTAGCTCCACACTCAAGGAATCTGTGCTCAATTTGACTACCACTGCCGTCCTAGTAATTTTGTTCTAACTTTTTATACCATATTCCCCTCAGCAGAAATCATTCAGTTGGTTTATCTTTTATACATGCGGCCAGTCTTGAGTAAAAGGGTTGATGTGATCATAAACCTTACCATGATATACTTTCTCCATGCTCGCATTTGCATTTTCTGCATGAAGTCTGTTATACTTCACCACATGCTGCCTTCTGAAGATGTTTATTCTTTGTTAAGCGATTCCTTCACGAAATGAAACCAAAGACAATATCCATATAACCACTGGATACAGTCGCACAGTGCTATTCCTAGTGAATAAGCTTGTTAGAACATACACTGAGAATACCTAGAGAAACCAAATGACATAATCACTGTCACTTTATCTCAGATTCATTTTAGAAAGCACATTGTGAAGATTCCAAAACCAACTTGCCTTCCTTAGCCTTGGCAAGTGTTTTTGTCTACAGAGCTATGTGCGCTACTACCTTCTTCAGAAAGTACATATAAAAAACATTGTAGATCTTCCATATGTTCTGATATACCAAACCTTAGCCAGAATTATGTATTGCCCTAGGTTGAAACTTTTGTCTTTCCTTTTCCTTCAACAAGCTTAAATTTTGTGTCAGACTCTAGACTTGGTAAAGATTCAGCATATTACAAAATTACATAAATTTGTAAAATAAACTAAAATAATGCATTAGAATAATTAAAAAGAATTTTAAGCATGCAAGTCTATTTTGATCATCGTAGCATTACTCAGAATCAGGGTTGACTTGGCAAATCCAAAATTATAAATGGAATCCAATTACTCAGGATTTAATTGGGAAAATTTCTGGAAACTAAAAAATACTGAATTATTCATAAAAACGGAGTGGAAATTCTGTTTTAATTATTTCAATAATTAATCATGTCTGTTAACAGATAATTAATCTTTTTAATAAAGAAATAAAGCCAATAATTTCTTCAATGATGTTACTAGTCAGTTAGGAACAAGACAAGAATCTTAATAAATTTATCACCTTCACCATTGTCTCATGCACAGCAGGTTTGTCAAGGTATTCCCGAGCCTTTGTTGCAGAATATGGCTATACAGAGAACTTTCATAAGCATTTCAAAATCCAAAAGAGCATTTCATGTAGACATGACATATAATTCAATACCCAAACACTGATTATGCTATATCTGATAAACCTGCAAGTCTTCATTGTTTGTCACAAATTGAACCACTTTGTACCATATGTCGTCACTTATGAAATCACCAGCTTTGTCAATGAGCTAAAGAATCACATCTGCATACCTAAAAATCAACAAAAATTGAAAAAAGACATTGATACATGTAATTACATTACCTTTTATGGTATACCAAAGAAATGGAATACAATGAAAATCTGTTCAAATGTAAATCTTTAAAAACATTTAAACTATCATGTAGAAAATTCATAGTGACTTAATACTAAGTTTCTGGGGCAGGGAGATGCATGAGTGAGAGCGGGAACCAAAAAAAATTCCTCAATTTAGGGACATCAAACAGTATATACTGTCAATGGGGTGAGCTAAAAGCATTGGGTTCTCACTGTGGAGACTTCAAATCTCCAAAGAGGCATTAAAAGGTGGATTTCGAAAAAAATTGAATACAGAATTGAGAACATGGCTTAATTGGTAATTCAATGCCATTTGTCAAATTAGATATGTTAATGATAAATCAAAATGGTTGATATCATCAATTGGGATTGACATGGCAAACCAAAAATATAAATAAAATTCAACTAATTGAAAAAAACTTAGAAGAAAATGTGGTTTTCCATCTGAAACAACACAAAACAGACTTTTGTTTTGTTTTCTAAAATTAGAGCATAACTCTGAGACCTCCATGGCCCATATCATTTTTCTTAATTACTTGCAAAGGTAAAATTGTAACAATGCAGATAAGAATTGATGAAAACACATAAATGAATAAGCTTAGGTTTTTGAGCATGAAATAACATTTTTTTTAGTTTTGGAGACCTTGTAGTCCCCCACTTTATAGTTATTTGATCTTATTATTTTAAGTATTTTTGAAGGATCTGAGTTTGACAAGATTGAGGGTGTCACAGTAACATTGGGGTACAAAAGGCCATCTCTACAAAGTCCCTGCAGAACGACGACATCCCTGGAAGCATCCCACTTTGGGCAGAGATCCTGGGGCATTCCCCAAAAAATTTAAAATTGATAGAGAAGGGACATTTTATCCCCATCCCTCCATTTCCTGATGGGGGAACGTGAGAATAAACCTGAGGATACGTCCAATTTAATACAATAACAACTTCCAATTTATTTTGGCTCCAAGCTAAATATAAGCTTAAGCATACCATACAAAATTGACTGAAAATAGAAGTATGTCTGGATTCTATCTAACTGATGCCCACTAAAAGGTAGCTCTCATTTTTCATATCCTACTGCAAAAGTTGCATTAGTTTTTTCCATTACTCAATGGCATGGTATTGGGAAATTATCCCCTTATATACATTTTTCCGTTAAAATATTTAACTATGTATCAAGGCATTTCTGGGATAGGGATGGAAGGACACATTTCAGAGACATTATTCTGAGAACAGTTTTTTGGGAGAGCAGGGAAAAGCAGTATCGAATTATATGTATGAAAATTTGGATTTTGACAAATTAAATCCACATGACATCAAGATTCAAGTTTAGACATTCAATAATGCATCAAATTCAAGATTCAAGTATAACAGAAATAAAAAATGAAAATTTCATTGTTTTCATTAGGAAAAAATCCCCGACACTACAAAATGACAAAATGTCCAACTAGCATGTAAGGAATATTATAGATATAAAATAATGAAACTGTCAACAGTTGCAAGTGCAAAATGTAAATTGATTGGGATAATTGTGAATTGCAAAAGGCTAGGTGTTACAAGGAGGTTTTGGAATTTGACTGGGACCATGGGGGACTTGTGGGCTGCCCCATGCCCTTTTTCCTTCTTTTTAAATTTTATTTTTCTAAGCCAAAAGAAAGAGAGTCAAGATAGACAAACCCGACAACATAGGTATAAACCAATAATACCTCCCACAAATTTTGTTGTAGACTAGACAAAAAGAAATAAAATACTCCTCAAACTCCACCTCCTTAAAAGAACAAAGGCAGCAAAATCTTTACTTTATAAAAACAAAATATAATGCTCTGTCTCAACACAAAGTTAATGGGAGTGCACCCACAGCTAGCCACGGGGAGTCTTCAAACCATAAAACCGATGATGCTTAAGACAGGTGGGCAGTTCAATGGCCTCGTTAACATCTTGTAAGAAATGCTCAACATAGAAAGTTAGTTTGAGGCTGAAAGAATTCAAAGGGGAGGTCCAAGTAACCTAGATGTATTGACAGTAATCTCCACCGTAACAGAATGACTAAAGGGGAGTATATGAAGAGAGAAATTTGGTCCAAACAAATGTTAATAGACAGGAAGAGTAGACAGGCCTCAAAAAACTAGAAATGTCTACAAGGGAGTTGGGCATTTAATTCGGCCTTAACAATACACTGAGGAATTGTCCGTCTGCACCAGATCATAATCATCATTAATTCAACAAGGCAAGTGGATTGTTGACAGAAGTCTTCAAATAAAATATACGCCTACCATCTTCCTGATGCAAGGGCATCTACCAAAAATCATCTATTCAGCAGGGTACCTCATACCCAAACACAATTGGAGAAGATCAAATTAAACAAGCATCTTTGATTCACTAATCTTTTCATCAAAATCCATCAAATTTACTTGCCCCTCACAAGGCTACCAAACATTCATTTCACCAACTCACTTCTCAAGGCAAGTGACAACGAACCAACACAACTTGTTTCAGAATTTTACCAGACTTTTGTACACCAATCAACATCATTATCCGACAGAAACAAACCATCTATAATTCTGTCTTATCAAAACTTCATTTTCATGCCCTCAAAACACTATTTTCCCCCATGGTTCCATATTGGCCAAGCACCAAAACACCATATTATGCTTTCTAAACTCTATCCAGGCATTGAGACATCTTTAACACCTTTATTTTGACAGATTCAAGGCAACTCTAATCACCCACAACACTGGTTTATCAGAATTCCAGTTCTTTGCATTCAAGACCAACATTCCTAGTAGCATAGCAACATGTCTAGGACGGGTATTCCATTTAATCCACAATGAATCACCCGTCAGAATACAGATTTAGGGACCCATATTGGTCTACTCAAACATACTACAATATCAGATGTGCTTGCTTTGGAAAAAGTAACAATAAAATAGATGTGCTTGCTTTGGAAAAAGTAACAATAAAATAGACTGTCCTCATTGCAAGTTAGGCCTAATTAGGCCTTTAACACAGATAGGGATTATTGAAATTACTATCTCCAGACTTGATTTTCCCTAACCACCACTTGGAACACATCAGGTTAAGTCTATTAAAGCTTAATAATCCATCAAATGTTCATTCCCATGACTATTTCTATAAACCCTAGATCTTAGGCTTCTTGAACACTGTTTTAGCAGACTGAGACACAATTTTACAGTCTGAAATTTCAATCTCACTCTCTTTACTCTTAACCTTCTGATCTAAAACTTGTAGAATACTAAAATCAAAATAATTCCATGAAAATTTTCAATCTTTTTCTTCTACTCCAATTTTCATATAGCAATTCATCCTAGAATACATAACTATCGAATTTATCATTTGAATAGAACAACACTACAAATGGAGGATTTGAATGATGGAAGAATTTGATATTCAATAAAGATTGTAAACAAAGGAATGAAAATTACTAAAGAAATGAAAGAATAAATATTAATTTGAAGATGTCGGGATGTACCAGTAAAAGGAAGTTCGATGGTGCAGAGGCAGAGATGTGAGGTTTTCAGATAGGTAGTGATCGGGCTAAACAAAAAGGAAGTCGACTCCTTTGAGGGAAATTAAACCCTGGCTTTTCTGGTTTGTTCAATGGAATTATTTCCTTGCCCTATTTCTTAGTAAGTTTAGTTTCCTGTCTCTTGTGTGAGGGAAATGTTCTGCTAATGTGCCCGTCGTGTGTATTTCAAATGGTCCCTATAAAATATAAATAAATAATTTAGACAATAGACCTATTGAGGAATTTAAGAGCCAAGGTTTTGATATACTCACCAAATTCACTGACGTCCAACCTTCCTCTACACTTGGCAGTAGCAATTCGTGTGTCAATTCATCAAACCATTATATAAATTCATCAAACCATTACTGTGAAGACCAAAACCCACATAAATTCATCAAACCATTATATAACACCGTTCATTAGTTATAATTCATGATGAATCCTATTAATCCTGGTCTTATATAAAACCTAAATGTTGGAGGGAATTGACAGTAAAGGATTTTGCCATGAAAAAACCCACTGCATTCAGTGAAAAAACCCACCGCTAATTACATGTCATTCCTCTGCTCAACAGACATTTTCTTTCACATTTCTTTTTCTTTAAACGGTTTAAAATTTGAATAAAACGAACGTTGGAAAATGAGGGAACGCACGACAGAGTTTTAAAGCAAAGATTTTAGTATTAATAATACTGATTATTGATTTTAAAAGTTTGTAACGAGTTTTTTTTTATTAAGAAACAAGTTATTTGTAATTAATTTAATGAGACATTAATAAAATAATTTTATTTTTTAAAAATATTAAAAAACTTTAAGTAAATAAAATAAATGTTAAGTAAATAAATAATAAAAATAATAATTGTAAGTAAATTAAATAAACTAATCTTTCATTGAATAGAATAACTCTTATGTAAATAATAAAAATAATTTAAACAATGTAAATAAAATGAAATAATTTATCCCCCATTAATTGGGTTGGCATGATAAGATCCTCTCAAAAAGAGCAAAAGCAAAATGGGAATCTCCTCAACACGGATGGGTAAAGTTGAACATTAATGGGGCATCGAGAAGAAATCCCAGCCCTTAGGTGCAAGATGCATCATACATGATTGGAAAAGGAATATAGGATGCAAAGCATCAAAACGTCTCAAGAATGACACTAATAACGAAATTGATTTCCAAGCACTTCTACTTGGATTGTAAATTTTCTTAAACTTGAAAAAGAAAAAAAAAATTTATTAAAAGTGATTCCACACTAATTGTTAACGACATAAGATTGAACACTCTCCAATAGTGGAAACTCAAGTCTATATTTTTTGCAATACAAATATGTGAACTCTCGAAGTTGGATGACTACATCCCAAACCATGTCTACTAAGAAGCCAACATGGACGGCGATTCACTCACCAACTCAGTTGTCGAAAGGGAGATGGAGTTGATTACTAATTGTTAGACAATAATATGCACAGTGCTCAATTGTTTAATATTTGGAGGTGATTCATAAATCATAACTCTCATCAATCATTAAATGCAATGTCATGTGTGATCTCCCCTCAACAAAGATTATTTATTAATTTAGATTGGAGCTTGCACAACTCATGATTAGGTGTTGGCCAACCACTATGGACACACCTATCAGGCTTGCCTCATGCCAAATAAAAATGACATTTCTAGGATTTATTACAGAGCAAAGATTGCAGCGTTTTTAAAATAAGACATAGTCTCATCCTTTTCACAATTCAATGGGTATTGGAAGAGGATTTATTGCAAGTTGATGTAAAGTGAATTTGAACATTGCATCAATATTCATGACTTCTCTAGTCGATCTAGGGGAAATAGAGGAAGATATAAAGTGTCTAACTACTATTTTGGTGAAACACCAATTTTTGGGCAACTTGGACGATGTATTAGAGGTGGATCAATATGGGAATGAGGTTCCCAAGCCCTCAAACTTTAGCAAACTCATCTAGTTCATGGAGATAATGTGGAATGGTATCCTTTCGTGTTCTCAAATGGACTCCTTTGTTCTTGCCCACATGCATTCAACTTTAAAAGGCATAAAATTTCTCAAGAAGATTCTAGGATTGGTTGATTTAAAGAAGGGCTAAGATTTCTAGTTGAATTCATTAAGGAGAGTCCAGATGTATCCTTCTATGGCCCCAGGTGAATGTATTGTCAAAGATAGTTAAGAATTTGAGTGTAAAGAGTTGGTATGACTATACTCAGATAGGAAGATAATGCTTAATATTGGTTGGATATAGTATGGTATAGAAAGTATAAGACTATGCCAGAATTTTTTATTCTGGCATTATGAAGTTATCGATACAATTTTGTGGTATACATGGAACCAACTCTATAAGGGAAAAAACTAAAGCTCCCAAATCTTATGTAGAATTTATTTTCTTGAAAGTTATAGAATGGGAGCAACCTCCATCTCCATGGTTGCATTTTATCAACCAAAAAAATATGAAAAATTTCATAATTATACTTGCATAATATGAATGAATAATTAAGATATTTAAAAAGAGAATGACGTTTAGTGAAAAATAAAAATGTAAAACATTTTGTTTCCCTCCAAGGTTGATTCACATTTAGTATATTTTTATTTAGATTACTACCCTAAGGACAAGCTACTACAAAATTAGGTCATGATAGACAAATACATTAGGTTTAATCATTCTAAGGCTCGAATCTTTGAATGGGTCACACAAGAATGGATGATTGAAAATGTCTTTTATCTCCCTAAAGGTTTCTTTGTTGTGATATTTATATTTGAGTCTTTGTGTTATGATATCATTCCTAACAGGATTTGGTTCTCTTGAGACACATTGATTTACGCCCAAAAATGGGTTCCCAGTTTTGATCCCACTTCCTATAATCCCCAAGATGGAACTTGTAAGACCCTGCCTCGCAAACGACTAACACAACCTTAAATTGTTATACACTTATCCTAAATATATGGTCAAATATATTGCAAGTGATAAATAAGGCGATTGTTTAACTGTAACCTTGCAATTCATTTTTATTTTATGATATTGTCATTATTTTACTGAATAAAGATGTATGTGCATGTAAATTATTGAATAAGATTTGAAATTATAAGATGAATTTGAAATAAGATCATTGTTTTTTTGTATTACATTAGATTCAAGTAATTAGCTATGTCAATTATTCGTGGATAAAGTTGTGAAGACTCAATTTACAACTAATGTGGTTTACTATTATGGTCTAACTGTGCTTCATTTATGTATTACTCTTTGTATTGTTAAATATTTTTGTAATATTGAATGATAGTATATGATTGAAAAATGGAAGGATGAAAAAAGCAAGCTCTTATTTATTAATTTGTATTTTTTTTAATAGATTTTGAAGCAAAAATGTTGATCACTTCTTGTTGTTTATACTTTAAGCTTTGTTGATAAATGAAAAAAAAAATAGTATTCATTTGTAAGGATTAATAATGGGCTCTTGTGATTTACCTTTAAAGGAATATGTTGAGATTTGTGTTTATAGTGGGAAGTATGGTGGGTTCTTTTTAAGATGGGCTCTTGTAAAAATGTTATTTCAAGTTTACATATGAAAATATATTTAACTTCAAGTCTAAGATATAAGCAATGTATTGGTCTTCTACCAATATTAAGCCTTCTAAACCTCATAGTTGAATTAATTTTCTTGAATATTGATACATCATTATGATAACATTCAAAGTTGAAATTGTCACTAAAAGTAAAGAAAAAATAATTGCAGCTCTTTCTAGTTTGGAACTAAAAATGTCTATGAGAGGGAAATTAAATATACAAGTTCAATAATATCCATCCCATATTCAAATTTAGAAATTTGGATGAAAATCATGAAAAATAATCTAGTTCATCTATTCTTTTAAGGGTGGATATGGAAAGTTAATATTTGGCGAATAAAAGTAATCTATGTTGATACTTATCTAAAGCTCTTATTTAAAAACAAATAATAACCTTTTTGTTTAATAAAAACAAGAGATGTCTATTTGAGAAAGTTGAATAGATTTGAAAAAAAAAGGCATGAATTTATTTCTATATATATACATCATACATTTTCAATAAATTTATTTGCTCTTATATCAAATACAAAATATGATTATATTATAATTCTAGTGAATGTAAATACTCATCCTTATATAAATCATGAAATAAATATATTATATATTTTACATAAAATAATTATCGATTCAAGTATTTTGAATTAATTATTTAAGACATTTTATGTTTGTTGAAGGAATAGATTAAGTATATATATATATAAGATAACTAGAACAAAAAGAGAGACACAAAGCCAAATAATTAATAAATAATTTATTTTTATATAAAAGTGCAATTCTAAATATTTTTCAAAATTATTAATATCTTTGTCTGTAAAATAAAAGGGGCATAAGTTCGTTTAGAGTTAAAAGCATCTGTAAATTGAAATTTGCTTTTCTTTAAAAGATAACTGATTTTTGTTGTGGAATATAAATAACTAAATAAACATTGGTTATGAGCGATGCATCATTTCTATAATGAGCCATCTGTGACATTGAAGCCAAAAAAAAAAATCCACAATTTTTTATCTGAGTAGGAAATGCAAAAGAAAACAAATAAAATAAACAAATACAGTTACTATGCATAATAAAATAGGATCCAACTGCTATTAAAGAATAAAATAACACAAGCATATATACTCATATGTGTAATGTGTGTGCCACTCTATATGAGTAGATCTGAAATAAAATAAAATGTACTTGTATAAATATATGGGCATTTGAGAGAAAATGATTATTGTAAACAACATCATCCTTTCCTTATGCAACCTTCTGTGTTATTGTAGAAATGTGAGACCTACAACTTAAATAAAAATAAAATTGAAATATTTTAGCCTCAGTAGAAAAATGTTTATAAAGATTTGTATACTGGTAATAAAGAAAAGAAACAAGGAATGGAGGTGCGAATAAAATAAAAAGATATATCTGTGTTTATGCACAGAGGAGAAGTGTGCTAAAATCAGCAACTAGTAAAATAAATAAATAAATAAAAATGCATGCAACTCCACTTTTGACTGTATGAACTTGATCATCCATTTGCCTCCTCTGTCGCCTTTTCCTTCTTGCTCTGTAGCAGGCCAAAAAAAAATAAAGGAGAGAAGAAAGTATAATGCAAACCCCAAGAGTAAGGGTTTCAGAAGCTTTAATGCCCAACATTAGGGCAAACTCTTTTTTGATGAATAGGCAGATATCTATTTTAATATAAAGATATAAAGATATAAATTACAAATTCACTAAAAATGGGCGGGTGGTAAAAAGGCACACCCCGAATGTCACATGGGCAGAGCCCAGAAAAGCAAAAATATCACATGGGCCCAACCCAAAAAAGCCAAAAAATCACATGGGCCTAGCCCAAAAGTCTAATAACAGAAAGAAAAATTAAGCAACCAAGGCAGTGCCAGTAGATCCTGGGGGGTCCCTGTCATCTAGATTTTTCCCCCATACATCAGCGGGGTTTGGAGTGATGTCAGGAGGAGCACCCCAACCATCATCAACTTTTTCTTCATCTTTTTCTTTTTCTTTTTCCTCGCGTCAAGGCGAGATTGCAAGAGCTAGCCGCGGAAAAATTTTGCCACTGGAGGGCCAACCAGAGCTAGAAGCAAGCGAAGCATCAGAGGGCCACCTAGACCCGCCACCACCACTCCTCGGAGCACCACTAGAGTGCCAGCCCTAACCAAGACGCGGCAGAGGAGAACGAGCTCACCTGGGAGGCCGAGAATCTCGCCGAGCAGGAGGCTGTGAGTGAGATCACATGGAGTCACTCCACTTCCAACCCCGAGAAGGCAACTGTCCGTGGGAGGAGGAGGGCGAATCGGGGATCCGAGCCACAGTACAAGGGGCATTGCCCCAGTGGTCTAGGAGAACCTGCAGGTGAGCCACTTCCAGTGCAACCTTCTTGGCTTGCACTTGAATTTGTAAGAGAACATTAGAACATATAACTGCTTTAGCATAAATAGACACATTAACATCTAAATGAGAATGAGCAAATATACAAGCATTTCTGTCTTTCCAGATATTGAAGAGGATTTCCACCTTGGAAGTGTGCTAAAGCTGGGTGAACTTAGCCAGGGTTCCAAGCGGGTCCCCCAGCAGAACCATATGCCACGAAAAGGGTTCCGGCCTAAAAGACCGAAAGAAGTCATGAATCCAAGTCCAAAGCTGCTGAGCTTTGAGACAAAACCAAAAAAGGTGCTTAAAGCTTTTAGACTGCCCACAAAAAAGGCAGCGAGGGTCAGGAACCCCCAAATGAACACTTTAAACTGGTGGGGCTTGGTTGTTGGCACTACAGGCAAGAAGCCCCACTAGTTCACAACATCCACTATGTTTTCAAAATGGACGTGAGTATTATTATAAATCAGTTTAAACGGAGTATGGCTCAAGTTTAAAGGTGTAGTGTTTCTACTAATACCTTAAAATATATTATAATATTTATCATGTACAAAATCATTAAACAACTACATTTATCTCATAATTCTCATTTTAATATTTCAGTGAGACCTCATACATGGGAAATATTAAAACCATTGATGTTAATATTCACCTAAATATTAGAGATGAATATTCATGTTCATTATAGCAATATTTAAAAATTCACATTAATAGATTTAATATTTAATTTAATATCTATTGGTTTAACATTAGTATTAGTAGTTAACTTCAATATATTTAATGTTAATATTGCTGGGGATGATATAAATATCAATACTAAATTCAATAGATATTAATATGCTCAATATTAATAAAGTTTGCATTATAGACATTTATATTATCGAGAGCATGGATAATGATATTCAAAATATTGGTGTGAGTTGAATTTGAAAAGTATTAATATTAAAATATTATTAATAGTAAATAAAAAGATTATTAATATTAGTAAAGAAACTTGTAATTCACTATCCTTACATTTCACTTATGTGTTAATAATATTGGTGCCAATGTCATACTCTTAGGAGAAAAGCATGATGATATGAATATTAATATTGCAAACAATATTAACATTATTAGATGAAATATTAATACTTAAAATAGTTTTGAGGAAGCCCTTATTAACATAGAGTATTTTAATAAAATGATCATCAATAGAGTATTGATAATACTCCTATCAATATTCATATTGACGGTTACCTTATTGCTATTGTTAGCTTAATTGATATTATTTTCATTAGTGTTCATTGAATTTGATAACTATGTGATGGGAGCACATTTAAATAAAACATTTTATAGGTGTTAAAATATGGGAAAAATGTAAATGCAAACACTACAATTATAATATTATTATTTTCTACCATGATAATTTAGCTACACTAAATTGGGTACCCTAAAATATCATCCTTGGGGCATGGTGAACTATATTAATAATCACAATACAAGATTGACAATATGGTCGACGGGAAATAGAAGCAAAGCGGTGCAACGTGGATTAAGGTGTCACAACCTTTGTAAAGAGGATACTATTAATGTAACCATTATATTGTGATACTTATAGATTTAATATTTAAAGCATAGCTTAATGCTCATATTTATGTTAACAATAGTATCACATTAGCAAGTATAAATAATAGCTTTAAAGAAGGAAACTAATACCAACAAGTTTAATGATGTTGATAATTATCATATAATTTTAATATCGAGAGGAATGTCGATATTAACCTTACCTCTAAATATAAACAGTAATATTATATGTAAACCTAGTATTGGTGATAGGATTGATGGTTTCATTTAAGGATAAGGGTTTTAACAAGATATTAGGGGGGGTTAGTGTTGCATCCTAATCACCTAGGGCATTAATTAACATAATTAATGAACAAGAAAAAAAAAATTGTTAAGTTTCTCTAGCGAAATTTTTTAGGCATGACAATGGTTTTCACTAGATTAGACTATATAATCTACCCATAGAATTATGGTGTAAGGATATAATAAAAAATATTGGTTCTTCTCTTGGAATCCTAAAGAGTGTCAACTCTAGCATTTGGGATGGAAGTTCTCAAATTTACGCCCATATTAGGGTTTTGACTATCTCTAAAATCTTGAATGAAATTATTCTATGAATTGGGGATTGCACTTGGCATCAAAAGGTGGAGATTGAGGAATCAAAGTTATTTTTCCCTAAGTGTCATGGTCGTCACCACAATGACTAGAGTTCCCTTGCAAAAAAAAATCGTTAAGAAATGGGTGGTGAAGGGAAAGGCTACAAAAAGGTTGCCAATCCCAGAGGAGGCTCTCACTAAGATAGATTCACAAGTCATCAACAATCCTAATCAAAACAATGCAATCATTCATTTAATCCCAAATGTGACATAAAATGAAAACACTTTATATGAGTATGAGGAGGATTGTATAGACTTTGACAAAGAAAACTTAGATTACTTAGATTGGTCATCATTAGATCTATTAGTTAGTTTGCTTCACAAATCCTTAAGGAAAATATTGGCTTTGAGAGGAAAATATGAAAATCAAACAAGCTAAAGTGGGAGGAATCATCTTTATCTAAGGGTCAATCTTCAATTAACAACTACTTTCTAAGATCTAACAAAACCCCTCCCTTAGAGAAAAATGAAGATTTCATCCTAGAATGTCAGTGTTCTTAACACACCTAAAAAAGGGTGCTTAATTAAGCACCAAATAGACAACATCAAGGATAAATTTATTGTGTTTCAAGAATTCAAACTTGATATGGCTATGACTTCTTCATTTGGGTGATCCCATAATAGTGAGTTACACTTTTTGGCCAAACTTGACATTGAACTAATATAGGATGCAAAATATCAAAATGTCTCAAGAATGACACTAATAATGAAATTGAGCTCCAAGCACTTCTACTTGGATTTTAAATTTTCTCAAACTTGAAAAAGAAAAAATATAATAATTAAAAGTGGTTTCACACTAATTGTTAACGATGTAAGATTGAACACTCTCCAATAGTGGAAACTCAAGTCTATATTTTTTGCAATACAATGTGAACTCTTGAAGTTGAATGACTACATCCCAAACCATGTCTTCCAAGAAGCCAACATGCACATAAATTCACTCACCAACTCATTTCTCAAAAGGGAGATGGAGTTGATTACTAATTGTTAGACAACAATATGCACGGTGCTCAATTGGTTAATATTTGGAGGTGATTCATAAATCACAACTCTCATCAATCATTAAATGCAATGTCATGTGTGATCTCCCCTCAACAAAGCTTCTTTATTAATTCATATTGGAGTTTACACAACTCATGGTTAGGTGTTGGCCAACCACTATGGACACACCTATCAGGCTTACCTCATGCCAAATAAAAATGACATTTCTAGGACTTATTACATAGCAAAGATTGCAGTGTCTTTAAAACAAGACAGTCTCATCCTTTTCACAATTCAATGGGTATTGGAAGAGGATTTATTGCGAATAGATGTAAAGTGAATTTGAACATCGCATCAATGTTCATGACTTCTCTACTTGATCTAGGGGAAATAGAGGAAGATATAAAGTGCCTAATTACTACTTTGGTGAAAAACCAATTTTTGGGCAACTTGGATGATGTACTAGAGGTGGATCAATATGGGAATGAGGTTCCCAAGCCCTCAAACTTTAGCAAACTCATCTAGTTCATGGAGATAATGTGGAATGGTATCCTTTCATGCTCTCAAATGGACCTCCTTTGTTCTTGCCCACATGCATTCAACTTTAAAAGGCATAAAATTTCTCAAGAAGATTCTAGGATTGGTTGATTTAGAAGGGCTAAGATTTCTAGTTGAATTCATTAAGGAGAGTCCAGATGTATCCTTTTATTTAGATTACTACCCTAAGGACAAGCTACTACAAAATTAGCTCATGATAGACAAATACACTAGGTTTCATCATTCTAAAGCTCGAATCTTTGAACGGGTCACACAAGAATGGATGATTTAAAATGTCTTCGATCTCCCTAAAGGTTTCTTCATTGTGATATTTATATTTGAGTCTTTGTGTTATGATATCATTCCTAATAGGATTTGGTTCTCTTGAGACACATTGATTTACGCCGAAAAATGGGTTCCGAATTTTGATCCCACTTCATATAATCCCCAAGATGGTTTTCACTAGATTAGACTATATAATCTACCCATATAATTATGGTGTAAGGATATAATAACAATTATTGGTTCTTCTCTTGGAATCCTAAAGAGTGTCAACTCTAGCATTTGGGATGGAAATTCTCAAATTTGTGCTCATATTAGGGTTTTGACTATCTCTAAAATCTTGAATGAAATTATTCTATGAGTTGGGGATTGCACTTGGCATCAAAAGGTGGAGATTGAGGAATCAAAGTTCTTTTTCCCTAAGTGTCATGGTCATGAACACAATGACTAGAGATCGCTTGCAAAATAAAATCATTAAGAAATGGGTGGTGAAGGGAAAGGCTACAAAATGGTTGCCAATCCCAAAGGAGGCCCTCCCTAAGATAGATTCCCAAGTCATCAACAATCCTAATAAAAACAATGCAATCATTCATTTCATCCCAAATGTGACATAAAATGAAAACACTTTATATGAGTATGAGGAGTGTAATACCCCTCCGTTTTGTTTCTTGTTCAATTTGCTTTATGCTATGTTTGGTTGTAGTTACTTTGATACTGGATACATTTTGTTATGATGTTTTGATCGCTACTATTGAGCGACAACTATTATTGTGGGATGTAGTTATCTAATTATTGTTTCACATGCATTATGGATTAATGATGTTGTAGAGTTAATGTAAGATGTTATAATGAGATTACTGGATTATGATGGAAGTGTCAGTTTTGATGAGTGTATTGGTGAAGAAGATGGTTTCACATCACTCGCTTGCGAGCACCCTACGAATCCGTAATTTCTTCTTCACAGTGTGTATTATATGCTGGATATATTGTATGATGTTGTTTACTTGTTTTTTTCAGGATTGCAGGTACATGACATTGACTCCACCTGGTTTCACAGGTTTGAGCGTGTCGATCCAATGGTTAAGTTGAACGGGAGATAGTAGCTAGGTAACATGTGTCAAGTTTACACCCTAGCCTTAGTGTGTCGTCAGTCATGTGTGTCGAGTCATTGTCTGTCTTGTTTTAATGTTATTTAATTCTGAAGGATTCTTGATTCGGAAATAGATATTTAGAATAATTGCATTTAAATCATGTTGATGGTTATTTAATTTAAATAATGCAATGTGGATAAAAGTTTATATTTAAATTAATTAATTATATTTAAATTATTTAATTAATTAAATTTAATCTAAGGGGGTTGAGTTTAGTTATTAAATAATTAAATTAATTAATTAAACATGATGCAAGAGAATGAAAGGAAATAAAAGAATTAAAATTAAATTTGGAATTTAATTTCAACGTGTGGGAATTAAATTAGAAATTGTAATTAAATGTTTATTTGGGAAATTAGTTGCAACTTTGGAAATTAATTTATTATTTGAAATTGCATTTTAAATTGAAAGTAGGTTTTCGAAAATTGAAATTGAAATTGAAATTAAAATCGAAATTGAAATATCTAATTTGCATGTAATGTGAATTAGGGTTGTATTAGGTATTTTTGTTTTATAATGAATGCATGCTTTAATTTTAGGGCAGGGAAAAAGTTTTTAAAAAAAATACATTTTTACAGCAGAGAAGAAAATTTGGAAAATTGCACAAGAAGGGTTTGAAGAAAGTTTTGATTGTAGAATTGATTGAAGGAAAGATTGTTTGCATTTGTTGGGTTTTTGATTGAATTCATTGGAGGATTGAAGAAAATTCAGGAAATCTTTGGAGGAGGCTTGCATCAGAAATTCATCTCTTCCTGTAGCTTCTTATACCAGGTTTTCCTCTTTGTGTTTTATTGTTTTTGATATTTTTTTTTTAAATAGTAGTGATTAAAGATTTGTTTATTAAATCTGTTTTAGAAAACAAACTTGATATTAGAAGAAAATAATTAAATAAATTTGCAGCCTTTGCTTGTGAAAATTCTTGAGTGAAAATTGTGAGAACTTCAGTTGAATTTAAATTATTTGGGGAAATCGATTATGTTGTTATTGAAATCAAACATAGAGATTGAACAATGCATTTAGAATGTTTTTAGAAAATGAAACCCTCTGTTTATTATTAAAAATCGAATTTTAAAATCCACAGGGTAGTTATATTTTTCATGGTAAAATGGTATGGTTGTGACGCATATAACTCCACTTGCACAAACTGGGTTGTTAGGAAATTTAAAGGGTTTCTACACCTTGATTTTTTCTTATCCTTGTCAAAAACTCGCAAATACCCAGATCATAGTTTTTGAGTTATGCTTGAAACATGAGACTGCTGTTAAGTTATTTTCCCATGGTTGCTCTGATAATAAAATAATAATAAATTGATATTTATAAATATTAATATTTTATGTATTGTTATTATAATATTAAAATATTATTTAATAATATTTTATATTATAATTTATAATATTAAAGTATTATACTTATTTATATTATTTTAAATAAAATTATAAACATATGGGGAAATTATTGTTTATTTTAAAATGGCATGTTAAAGTTTAATTGAAGGAGTTAAATATTTGATTTAAAGAATGCATAATTTAAAATTTAATTGTGGAATTTAAATTCATGTGTAAAAGGTCTAATTATTAATTTGATTTAATTAGAAAAATTTATATATGATATTGTGTTATAGTCCAAATATTGATTTTATTTTAACACAATAAGTTATGGAAGAGACCAAATGTTAATTTGATTAATTTTATAATGATTTAATTTGCAAGGGCAATTGGTTATTTAATTTAAAGCGAAATGTTTTGAGTTATAGTTGAAAATACTTATTTTGTTAAGAACAATTAGAGAATAAAATATTAGTGTAATTTCTCCCCTATCTGAAAAGATGAATTCTTAATTCAGTTTTATCAATATAATGAATTATGTAATGAAATGAGAAATGGATTTAGAGTATCCAAATGTAGTTTCTTCTATTGCCTTCAATGATTATGTCTTTCATGTTTATGCTTTGAGAATGGGTTGAATACCTGTTAGTTTATAAGTCTTCCAAATGGTCTGTTGTTTGTGAGGGTTGTCGTTGTGATGTCAACCTGTTGTGAATTCTCTTGGTAGTGCATGGGATCGTGTTGTTTTAAAAGTAAATTCAAGAAATTGATTATTATGAAGAGACAATTAATTATTTTAATTTAATCATTTTCTATTTGAACAATTTATTTGTTGAGAATGTATATTTTATGGTTTGAATAAATGGATGTATGTAATAAGAGTTTGGAAAGGGAAACTTTTAGATGAGATTAACATAGGGTGTTGTTGGAAAACTAGAAGAAATATAAGGTTTGGGTTAGGAAATTGAAAAAAATTATTGTAGAAGATTTATGTTAGTTTTAAAGGAAAACAAAGGATTCGACTTAAATTATTTGAACTAGTCTATCCTTTATTATAAATGCACTTATTTAATTTTTTTTGTTTTAATTAATTTTGAAAGGGCAATAGTTATTATGTTTTATTTCCATAAAGCAAATTAATCGTTGTGATTGGAATATTAAAGAATCTATATAATTGAGTTTATTAATATATATGTTTGGTGTATATATAATATGAAGCATATAAAAATATGTTAAGGGTAAATTCATTATCGTATTTCGTTTTAATAAGATGTATGCAATATATTATTGAATAGAGATTTAAAATAGATTGATTAGTGTATATGGGTAAATGGGTAGAGAAATGATATTTTATTATATTAAAGTGATTGTATGTTCTAAATAGGAAATTGAATGAAATGTAAGATTTGGTTAGAAAATGGAAAGAGTTTACTTGCATGGATTTGTGTCGATTTAAAAATAAATTAAAAAGTTGTTTTATTGATGAGACAATCAATTAGATTATTTATTAATTTCTATTTAGATTAATTGAATCATTGTAATTGGATTATGAAAGAGATATGGATTTAGTATATCCAAAAGTAGTATCTTCCTCATGATTATCTTAAAGGATTTAATTCTCTGTATTCAGTAAAGGGAAGTAAGTTTAATTGTTTTAGATTTCCAATAATGAAAGGGGAAATAGGGGTTATGATTATTTTAGATGATCTAGTGATCATGTCTTTGACTTTGTCAACACTACCTATTGAATGAGTATGGATTTAGGAAATCCAAATATTAGATTTGATTAATGACTTGAATGCTTTTGTTGCTATGTCATCAAATTGCATTGTTGGTTTTGGGATTTAGTGTTAGTCCTAAATTATAAGTCTTACAAGAGAACTTAGAGGATGAGGGCTGTTGAACCTTTATGTCATCCAATTATTTTCCTTTGGGTAGTGCATGGTGTCTTTTCAGTTTACTCGATTTATTTGAACGAGAATCTTTTGTACCTCCTGTGAAAGGAGTGGACTACGTGATTGTTGTCTCCAAAATGTTTGGAGTGAGTTCTATCTTTTGTTTACTCATTGTTTTGGAGTGGATTATGATGCCTAGTTGATATGGACTTGTGTTTCCCTTGGTGGATTGTTTGGGTGTGTGTTGTCGAATAGAAGAGTGGCTTTTGTTAGGGGTCGGAGCCCAAAGTGGTAAACCGGGTAACCTTCATAAGTGAGTTAATCAAGTGATAATTAAATTAATGTACTTAGATGATTAGGATGCAGTTCACACTAATCAAGATAATTTAATCCTCACTCATAGACACAAGGGCTCGTATAGACTTGGGATGAGTGAGAAAGCCTGGAATGGCATAGTCATTTATCTTGTCAGTACGAGAGGTATTTGATGCCGCATGAGTGAGTATGATTTCCGGGATTCGGTTGAGGTCACCAGGATTATCAGAGCCTATGAAGGATGCCTAGAGGAGATCTCATGACTACTATGCAATGACACTCTATCTAGGACAACTATTGTTAGTTGTTTTATATGTATGGTTCTATGAACATACTTGTTCTACTTTATGTCTGGAAGCAATGTGACCTATGTCAGTGATGTGAATGTTGTACTTGATTTGTACTTGTATTGTACTGGATTTGTACTTGTTTGGTGATTGAGTTGAACTTGTTAGTTCATTTGTTTGGTTAGTTCAGTATGAGTCTGCCTTTGGTTAGAGGTAGTAGAATCTTTGTCCATGTTACTTAGTTACTATCTCCTAGCATGGGGGGTGGGCCTTTGAGTACCACTTGGTTGGGTGGAACATGCACCAAAATCGTTGGGTCCCCATCTATCTTCAGTACTTGGTGGCGAGACATCCAGATAGACAGCTCGCAGTTCTTGTTGTAATTACTTGCATTGTAATATTTTAATTTGTATAAGTTATTTTATCCCTCTTATGATTATGAGGTGGAATTCTGTAATTGTAACCTTATGTACTATTGCCTCATTCTGAGAATGAGTGATGTAACTATTGGATTATGATAATGTTTATGAGATTGTATCTTGGTTGATTATCTTATTAGGCTATGTGGTATTCTTATGATGTATGATGTTTATTTCATAATGTTCATAATGCTATGGTTATATGTGATATGTATGTGTGGGTTTAAGTAATTCTAACCTTGTAGCCTTAGAGGTTGTTGTTAATTAGTAAGTGAATGTGTATGCTAAATGCACTTTAAAAAAAATAAAATTGGTTCACTTTAATCGTTAATTACAACTTCCTTCAGGGTTACTTGGCGGGGCATTACAAGAAGGATTGGATAGACTTTGACAAAGAAAACTTAAATGACTTAGATTGGTCATCATTAGATCTATTAATCAGTTTGCTTCACAAATCCTTAAGGAAAATATTGGATTTGAGAGGAAAATATGAAAATCAAACAAGCTAAAGTGGGAGGAATCATCTTTATCTAAGGGTCAATCTTCAATTAACAACTACTTTCTAAGATCTAACGAAACCCCTCCCTTAGAGAGAAATGAAGATTTCATCCTAGAATGTCAGTTTTCTTAACACGCCTAAAAAAGAGTGCTTAATTAAGCACCAAATAAACAACATCAAGTATAAATTTATTGTGTTTCAAGAATTCAAAGTTGGTATTCCTACGACTTCTTCATTTGGGTGATCCCATAATAGTGAGTTACACTTTTTGGCCAAACTTGACATTGAACTAAACTTTTTTAACTAAATATTCACTTTCAAGCACCTATAGTTGTTAAACCATGATTAATTTGAAGATGATGCAAACTAGTGATTTTTGTTATTTTGTTTGTAGATTCTAAATATATATTTTTTTTAAAACTTGGAATCAAATTACATTTCTTTTCTCCATCTCCTTCGAAAACTAGTTTTTAACAATGAACACCATTTTTAAAGAGTGATGTTCATTGTATAAGACATCACTTTTTTCCTATCAAGGATAAAATTCTGTTTTTTTTCAAATTTAGATTTGTAACTATGATATCTAGCATGTTCATTTGGTTTCATAGTGTTATATTAATTTTTTATTTTCTTAATTAAGTTTTGAAATCAAACCAATAACAATTTAGACATAGGTGGACTGTATAACACATAAAATTCTTTGTATGTATCAAAATTCAATATTTTTTTTGTTGGATTAAGGACATCAATACCAAGAATATGCATATTTTTAGAATTTTTTTTGACGATCTACTATTTTTCTACATGTGAAAAACAAAGAGCTTGATTTTCGGTGAAAAACCTATGTTTAATTAAACTAAAAAATACATAATAAAACCAAAATATACTAAAATTATACTTGATGGATAGCTCATTTTGAGGACTATAATCCTCCAGTTGGGTCTATGAAGTTGATTCTATTTTCATCTTCAACACGAGTTTCAAAAGCCAAAACTTTGTAGAAAATTGCAGATGGAGGGGGGGAAGGACAAAAAAGGGGGTTCTAGAAAACCCCCCTTCGAGCAAACCCCCTAGATCCCTTCGAGTGGAGGAGGGTTCGCTAGAACCCCGTTTTTTCCATCATCCCCTTTATTTTATTAATAAAATCCCACCAAAAGGTGGTTCACTCAAACATGCCATCAAAAAAGGGTTCACTCGAATGAGGTGTTCGAGCAAACCTAAAAATGGGTTTGATCGAACATCCCCCTTTGAGTGAACCCCTTAAAACCTTTTTTTTGGAGCGTCCAAGCATTTTTTCTTCATGAATTCAATTGCAAACCACTTATGTGTAATCACCCATTTATGCATCAATTTCATGGCTAGTCTTGCTTCTTTGAACCCGCTTTTCGATTTGCTGGAAATATTAAGTTTTTGTTGAGCTTGGATCAAACCTCCTTTGATCTTTTGTATTCTTTCTCCTATTGGTTGGATAGGATGGTAAGATGCCTCCATTCTAATTTTCACTTCCTCCTTATCAACATCTATGGGCTGATGTATGTAAAGCTTCATACAATTCACTGCCTCAATGAAATCTTGGTGGAAATGTCCAAAATGGCCCTTTTCAAACTATGATAGGAAGATATCTATGCATGATATTCGGGGTGTATTCTTCAAATTGGACATAAAAATAATAGTTCCTTGAGAATGTGCTTTAAGGCTTTCTCTACGGGCCTAATCATATTCGAATGTTTGAGGACTTTTAGAAAAAAAATTACAATCATCCTTGCCTCCTCTCACCCAAATAACTGGTTTGGTTGGAGGAAATGTAAAAAGGTTAGACATATTGTAACCTCCTAAAATGATCTCTTTCTTTGTAATCCTATTTAATAAGAAAATTTGGATTTAATACATAATGGGAGTTGCCCCCTCGGTAGCACTTGCCTATACACACACATACAAATAGATACATATTATAACTCTTAAAATTTATTGATATGGGTGAATGCAAGATCATGATGGGCCAAACAATGACAATCAGGGTAAGAAACATGTTTTTACTTAGCCAGATTTTGAAAATAGAAATTTGATTTTTTCTTTGGGTTAGGTGAAAAGTGAGTTTTTCTAACCAAAGTAAAACGAATATCCATTTGTAAATAGTAGATATCCATTCTTTAATAATGAATATCCATTTATAAATAGCATATATCTATTTTTAAATAACAAATATATGTTATGAAAATTTATTCATTTTTAAATGATGGATATTCTTTCATAGTTTCTAAGAAATGGACATTTGTTTTGGAAATGTTAAAAAGTAATAAAAAGAGTCTTCACCTACCAAAATGACTCATGATTGAGGAGAATAACAGAAGGAAACGAATATCTAAACTACAAAATTGATATCCATTTTGGATTTCATCATTTGTGAGCTTGCATTGACCATAGTCTAGAGGTAAGTTTGTTTTCTTTCATTGTTTTGATTTTCTTTTAGTTTTATCTAAATTTATTCAAAGTTTTTAGTATGATTTAGGTTTTCATTTATTTTTTTTGATGAATTTTCCAAATATCTATATTAATATAAATAAAGTTACAAAATTCACAAAAAAGGGTTGGGTGGTAGGAAAGCACACCCCGAAAGCGACATGGGCCCAACCCAGCAAAATTAAGTAAAGTCACATGGGCCTAGCCCAGAAAAAAAAAAAAAATGAAATTTATGTAGCTAAGGCAGTGCCAGTAGATCCTGGGGGATCCTGGTCATCCAAATTTCTACCCCATACATCAGCGGGGTTAGGAGTGACGTCAGGAGGAGCACCCCAACCATCATCATTTTTATCTTGTTTTTCTTTATCCTCGCGCTGAGGCGAGATTGCAAGAGCAATCCGTGGAAAGCTTTTCCCAGAGGAGGGCCAACCACAGCCAGAGTCAGGAGGAGCATCTGCAGGCCACCTAGAGCCGCCACCACTATTCCTCGGTGCACCACTAGAGTGCCAACCCTGACCAGGTCGCGGCGGAGGTGAACGAGTCCGTCGAGGAGGCCAAGAATCCCTCCGAGGAGGAGGCTGGGAGCGAGCCTGCGTGGAATCACTTCGCTTCCGGCCCCGAGAGGGCGACCGACGGCGGGAGGAGGAGGGCGAGTCAGGAATTCGAGCCACAGTACAAGGGGCATTGCCCCAGTGGTCCAGGAGAACCTGCAGGTGAGCCACTTCCAGTGCAACCTTGTTGGCTTGCACTTGAATCTGTAACATAACATTAGAGCATATAACAGCTTTAGCATAAATAGAAACATTAATATCTATATGCGAATGAGCAAAAATAAAAGCATTTTTATCTTTCCAAATACTGAAAAGGATTTCCACTTTGAAAGTGTGTCAAATCTAGGTGAACTTAGCCGGGGTTCTAGGCGGGTCCCCCAAAAGAACCATATGCCATGAAAAGGGTTCAGGCCTAAAAGGTTGAAGGAAATCATGAATCCAAGTTCAAAACTGTTGAGCTCTAAGACAAAACCAAAAAAGGTGCTTGAAGCTTTTAGGCTGCCCACAAAATGGGCAGCGAGGGTCAGAGACCCCCAAATGAACCAGCTAAGAACCCACAGGCAAGCCTTGGAAAAGAATACACCAAGCAAAGTGGGCCAGCTTCGGATTAACACTTGCAGACCAAATGGCATTAAACCTCCTATGCCAAGTAAAGGTCGAGGAGTTAAGAAGCCACCTCTGGTTCAACGAGCTGAGCATAGGGGAATGGGGTGAAAGCTACCTGTAACCAAACTGCGGCTTGTAGCTCCTAAGAGGAGTATCTAGAAACCATTTCTAGTCTTTCCACCAAGATTTGTGCCCATGAATACCAACTTTGTGAAGAATCTCTACCGGAATGGCATTCACCAGACCGTCAAAAGTAGGATGGTCCTAGTTTTGAAGGCTATAATGAGCTTTAAAAACATCCCACTGCATAATACTCATGGTAGGCTGGTGGAAGAGCTGGTGTAGTGTCTGAATGCCCTTCTTATGAAATCGAAGAGCTTTGAGCCAAGGCGACTTGGCCAGGGGTTGACTATTCTAGGCAAGAAGGGGAGACCACCAGAGATTATGCTGGTTGATGGAGAGCCCATCACGAAACCCGACACCAGCCCAATGGAGCTAGGGCTTGACATTTTCCCAAGAACGCCAAATGCTTTTAGCCACAAAGGAGCTAATAATTTGAACCGGCTCCGTCATTACCAGCAGGGTTTGGAAGCCGATGCCCCTTTCCAGGCGGGTCTGTGAATGGGAAACTTAGACTGAATGCAATGTCTGAGGAGAACTTTTCAGGCTTCATCCCCAGTAAGCGCATGGATGATCCATTTGACACAGAGGGCAATTCCCTGTCGTTGAGTGGAAAGCAAGCCGAGCCCTCCCGACTCCTTGGGAAGACAACAAAATTTCCAAGCGACCCGATGAAAACCCTTATGGGTCTCAGAAGAGGCCCAAAGAAAATCACGGAGCAACTTTTCGAGCGTGCTGTAGGCTGCTTTAGAAGGAGCCCAACAGGAAGAATAATAGACATGGGTGGCAGCCAAAACTTTTGAGCACACCTGGAATTTTTCTGCCAGCGAGAGAGGCTTGGTAATCCAATAGGCTAGCTTCTGCTCAACTCTAGAGAGCACAACTTGCCGGAGCTCCCAGGGGGAATCCTGGAAGGCGAACAAAATGCCCAAGAAGCGGAAGATTTCCCTTTGACCAATCCACTTCCAGTTATAGGATTGAAACCACGCAGGAGTGGGAAGCACAGACTATCTGTAGCACAACGTTTTGTGCCATTGAATTGCAGAACCAGATGCAAGACAAAAAGTGTCAAGGCATTCAAGGGTAGCAGTGATCGAACCTTCATCCTCTAAGAGAGTGAGGAAGGAGTCATCAACAAAATGCCCATTGACAAGCTGCTCTTGAGAATATGGGAGTGTTATTCCTTTAACACGCTGTTGGGAGATAGCATTGGCTAGGAGATATCCAAAACCCTCAGCTATCAGAACATACAACGTAGGGGCAAGAGGGCATCCCTGGCGAATAGAATGAAAGAGGCCAAAAGCAGAGGACTGGCGGCCATTAATGGAGATGCAAGCCGAGGCATCGAAAAAAAGCATGCGAACAGACTGAAGAAAATTGGCTCCAAAACCCAATACCTGTAACATCACAAGAATGAAAGGCCATTCAATGCGGTCATATGATTTAGCAAAATTGATTTTGATAAACACGGCTTTCTGGTTCGAAAGCCAGGCCCACTCCATGCCTTCCCAAACAACAATAATGTTGTCAAGACTGAACCTGGATTTGATGAATCTAGTCTGCTCGGGACGCACAATCTGAGGTAGGAGGTGGCTGATTTTTAGAGCCAAGGCTTTGGCAATAATTTTATAAGAGACATTAAGAAGCGCGATGGGCTGCCAGTTATAAATATCCTCCGGATTTCCAGACTTAGGTATGAATTTAATATTGCCTTTATTTATTAAATTGCCTAAAGAATTGTTGTGAAAGGCTTCAAGATAAACATGATGAAGGTCACTCCCAATATAGTCCCAAAGAGCTTTATAGAATTCACAGGGGAAACCATCAATTCCCAGGAGCCTTGTCATCGGCCATGGAGGAAACAGCTTCCTTGAGATCATCAATTGTTAATAATTGATCACAAAAATTAATCTGGGCTGAAGAAAGCCTATGTGGCACAATAGCAAGGCAGCTCTGAAGGGCTTGCTGGTGCATAGGCGTGGGGTCTTGAGCCGTGAAAACTTGCTCATAGTGATGCACAAAAGCCTGGAGAATGTCAGGTAGCTCAGAGAGCACTTGATTACCATCTTTGATGGCTTTAATGCCTGGGGAGGAGTGCCTAGCACAAAGAGCCAAAAAAAATTCTTTGGAGGCACAGTTCCCAATTTTGAGCCAGTGGAGCCGCACCTTGATTTGAGCACCCTTGGTAGAATAGCTATCAGCCACTTGCTTCTAGTGTCTTAATTCCACCACTCAGACTTGATGTGACAAAAAGAAAGGACAAGCTACTAAGGCCTCCATAGCAGCACGCAAGTCAGTAGTGGTGGCCTCGTAAGAGCACCAGTGGAATAAAACAAGCTGTCACCCATAAATGCGTAGGAAGTGCGCAGTACGAATGATAGCATCATTCCACCAAGCAATCCAACCCGTACTGTTAGACGAACGACACTCTAAATTCCACACTCGAAGAATGTGGGACATGGTGGGCTTGTGACGGAGCAAAGACGTGTTCAAAAAGAATTGCGTCTTACACGTGCGAGGTTGCCAATTATCCCACTCAATCCGAAATTGAATGGGGAAGTGATCTGAAAGGGTCACATCCACAAGTGGCTTAATAGGCAAGGCAGAGCTTTTGAAAGAAAAAAAAGATTGTGCCGAGATCATGGCACGATCAAGGCACTTAAAGACTCTGTCAGCACTAGCTCTGTAGTTACACCAAGTGTGCCAGAGGGAATGAGAATGATGGTAACCCAGATTGGGATCAAAAAGCCCCAATTTATTGCGCATGTAAAACCACCCCTCCCTTTTGCTTGCAGCCCAACGAAAAGGTACAGTGCCATTTTTATCATACGCCATTTCAACCATGTTGAAATCCCCACAGAGCAACCGGGTGGCAACTGGCAAAGAGTCTGCAAGCCATCGCCAAAGCAAGCAATGCTCCACAACATCATTAGAGGTGTAAATATTGATAATCCCAAAGGAATGGTTCTCAATATTGAGAAGAGTCCAGACAGTGCGCTGGGAGGGATCCACCCCATGGTCAACCACATAAGGAAGCAACTGCAGAGCCAAAAGAGTAGTTGCTCCACCATGACCAGCCTCATGCAGGGTACAGAACATAGTGCTGGCTAGCCAAATAGAGTGACAAGCTGAAGCAAGCAAAAAACCTGAAATTTTAACTTCCTGGAGACAAAGCACTTCAATCTAAGGAAATTTTTTCAAAGTATTCCTAATAGAATACTTCCTTGAGAGGTCTATGAGACCTCAAACATTCCATGAGAGAAAATTCATGGAAAGTCTTCCATGCTTGTAGAATCCCTGTCCTCTTCACATAGGGAAGAGAAGCTATTCCTCAAAAACTCTTGCGGAACTGAACCCATTTGAATAGAGGGAGAATACCTCCATTTTTCTGGCACAAATTCACCTTCTTCCGGTGGAGGAGACCTGCTGCAAGAACGCCGTTGGGTCTCCACATCGACGGATAATGCTGGTTGAGCACATAAAACTGTAGCAGCCTGGGGTGCGGCCTATGACCTGGGCTATAAAACAACAGAAGCCACTCCTGCGGGAGTGGCCTTCCCCTTCTCTGAAGGGTTTGAAACCTACTGGGTCAGTTCCGGGGCTTTGGGAGCCGACCCAGAACCATGTGACTTATTTTTCTGGTTGGCGACTATGGTCCACTTTATGTCCGCCTTAGCCAAAGGCTCTATCTAACGAGGCTTTTCAGCACCCTGCGGCTGAGAAATAGTACGGGGAACTGACAAAGGGCAGTCCCTGATCTTATGATCAGCTAATTGGCCCCGGTAGCACGTGTTGGGAAGGTTAAAATACGTGATTTTCTGGGAGTGGTGAATATCCCTGATTTGAAGGTCAACAGTATCTTTCAAATCCTTGGATAAATCAACTTCCACACAAACCCTCTTCTGAGGATGGGCTTGAAAGAACTTATCAGGTTCAATGCAAACAACCTTCCCCAGAGAGGAAGCAATATGGTGCAAGAAGGGCACACATGGCAAGGGCAACTCGGGAAACTCAATCCAGACTGACACACGCATTTTGGTGTCCTCGGAGATAGCAAAATCTTGAGTCCAGGACTGGAAAACCAACAAGGAGGAACGGACATACCAGGGTCCATGACCCAGAATAGCTTGGACATGATTTACGTCCGCAAAGCGAAACAAGAAAAAACCCTTGCTTAGATTTTGGACCATATCAAGGCAGACCCCATGAGGGACCCAGGCCTTGTTAACCCAATCTTTTAGCACACTTTTAGGGGGAGTCCTCCCAACAAAATAACCCACAAGGGTGTGTTTTTCAAGCCATTGGTATGCAGAATCAAAATCAGGTAAAGGTAAAACTACATCAGCAGGAGCGTCAGAATGCTTACCTCGTGAAAGACTTTCAGAAAAAATTTCTGAGGGCATTTGTTTGGTGGGGGAGCCATTAAACTGCATCGTCGAACCGCTAACACCAGCAAGAATTACCGGGTTAGAGCCAGTTGAAGGCATAATAAACCCCTAAAACTGTAGTAAATGCGGCCGTACGCAATGGAGGAACCAAAATCCTATGCAATAAGCGCAGTAAGATGCAGGAGGGGCCACGAATGACCTCAGAAAACTCAAAACCCTAGCAGAGCTCATGCACCCAAAAAATGTTTTTCTGAATTCAGTTATCATTTTTAAATTGTAGGAACTAGTTAAACATTGTATTTTTTATGTTTTTAATTACAAATAGGTTTAAAATATTGGAGGAAGGTCAAAACCATAACCTCCCCCACCAACCCTACCTTCAAATGAAGAATAAATTGAGAGAAATATTAATGAATATCATAAAAATTTAAAAATATATCATTGACACACTTGATTGTCTCTAATGTAATCCATCTTAGAGGGAATTTTCGCCCATGTTAGAACCCTCACGAACTAACACGAGTCATTCTAGTAATGGCAAGAAGACAATAAGTAGGGACACTCTACCAGCTTATCATATGATCAAGTGAAAGACTTAGAGATAACCAAAGCCATGTTAGCAAAACATTTACCATTATATATGTTTAGGTCCATAGGAAAATAAGGTGTTTATGTAATGTGAAATTATCAAGGTCAATAATTTATGATGCTACATGGATTAAATGGAAGGAAAATAAAGAAAATTAGGGTATTTCACACCATGGTTTTGTTAGGTAATGGTTACATAACCATTATCAAAATTATAAAACTATCTAGGTAGTTTCATACTAGAGTTGTAATTTCATCATTGCACAAATAGTGGGTATGTCATATTTCTAGAAATGGTCTATAACACTTAGAAACACTTTGGATTTCCTTCTTTTCTAAATCCTAATGAATTTTGAGGTTATTGACAAGTTTTTACAAGCATAATATTTCATTGTAATAATCTAAGAGGCAACATAGAATGAATTAGAAGTGAATTCAAAGAGATTTCAAGTTTCCAAGTGAACAATAGATTGTAAAAGGAAAAATTAGATATAGAAATACTATCTGCAAGATTTATGTGTGATTGTAGGGACTAAAATTAGTTATTTCAAAATGGTTGTGTGCCCAAGATGTGTAATATTATTTTTACTATTGAAATTATTAAATACACTAGTAGAATTTGAGAAATAAATGACTAGGTGACAAAATTTTAGTCACAACAACTAAAAATGACTAAATTGTACTAATTTTTTGTTACTCAGTTATAAATGAGTAAATAAATGAATAATTTGGTCATTGACTAAAATATTATTTATTCATTGAAATAAAAATAACTAAATAGTTAGTCACCAAATACAAATTAGATAAAAATTTAAAAAATATTTCAGCCAATTATTGGCACGATGTATTGGCGCTTATTCACATTTATTCATGTTCATTGTAGAAATATTCCTCACTTCATTCATTAGTTGTAGTTTATCCTAGCATTGAGGCATTTTGATCAGTTATAGCAGCTACTTACATGGGCAATAAAGATTTAGAGATGACCTAAAGACTTCTGAAAAGGCGGGTACGAGCAAGGAATTTGGAGTTTGCTATAATGAATTTGAAGTCAAACAAGCCCTCTACAATGAAGTCAGATTTGGGGACACCCTTGCAGTGAATTCAAAGGTAATTTGAAACCCTCATTATAGTAAACACAAAATCTATAGCTTTCTAATTGGTAACTTACAACAGTTACAATCTATTGCTCTTAATAATGTTCTTTTACAATATTTCCTCTATTTTTCTTCATAATGTGTTCGAGCTAAATATAATAAAATTTGGGTGTCAGTGCCAAAATAGAATTTCCTCAAACAATTTTGATACATTTTCACTACAAGCGCAAACTGCCCTTGTGCAAAGTAAACATGTGCTAGATTTACCAACACATCAGGCATCTAAACAAAGATGTTTCCTGCAACAACTTCTTGTACCTGTGTAAAAAATTTCTTTGCAATATCAAATTGACCCCTTTTAGCTAGCACAATGGTTGCCCCATTTGCAGCATAAACATTTCCTGGTCTCTGTGTCAACACTTTACAATATAGTTCTCTAGCCTTCTCAAGATGTGTTGCCTCATTGTTTGGATCCTTCCTCTCATTATGCAAAGCTATAAAATAATTCCAATTTCCAAGTGAAATTTCAACATAAGAATTCTTCGCATCTGATTCACTTTGTGCAACTTTAATTGTTTCTTAGGAAATGGATAGATTTCTAATTTCCCTTTGATAATACTTGTTGGCTCTATTACTTGACTGTATAAGAAGTAAATCTCACAAGCCAGTAAGATCCAACTCTGATACCATTGTAATGTCCTCAATTCGAGAACTTTCTTATTTTTTGGTATTTTCCAATTTTATGCCCTCCTTTTTAGCATTTTTTATTACATAAATTGAGATATTTCATAGATATAGTATAGTGCAGATAAACAACAATATGGACCTAATTTGTAGATTAGATAAAGTTTGAAAATGAAAAATACTGATGTAATTTGATTTGATGTTAGAATCTAGGATTGTTGCACTTGAGTAATAACTTTCTACAACGATTAAATTGAAGGTCTTAAAATGTAATAACGTAATTGAAATGCTTAAACAAACAAAGCAATGATAATGTGATGAACAAAATAAGAGAGATAGAAGAGAAAAGACAAGAAAACAACAAGTTGATAATGAAGTTCACCAAACGACTACGTCTTTGGGTCCCTCTCCAATAGAGTGACCAATCCTTGATTATGCTCCAAACTAATTACAAGGCATCAACAAAATATAGTGTCGAGTCTTCATGAGTTTCAAAGTCTTCCTCCTTCAAGTGCAACAGAGTGATGCTCCTTTGATGCATAGATTCTGACACTCGAACTCTCCATACAAATTCTCTCATAAGTCACTACTTGGTTTTCCCAAGTCCTAAACTCTCCCCTTTTTAAACATGGAATTTTCCCAATATGGTTACTAACCATATGATTTATAAAATCAGGCCTATCCCCTATTTAAATTATGTGATTTTACAAATCTCCCTTATTTACATCATGATTTTCATTATTCCCCCCTTTTACAATAAAAAATCCCCTAATATAATCTGTATTGATCTCTTGAATCCGTTTTTAGCTCTTTGAAATTACATTCTCGAGTTTTTACAGATCATCTTTTATCTTGGTAGTTTTAGGAGAATGATTTTTTTAATTAGAGGGGTTAAATCTTTGTTTTAAGGGCATATTCAGCTTTGAATAGTCTTTAAAACAAAATTAGGCTCGTAAATGTTTCAAAACCACACAATGGTGTGGCACTGGTGAAGTGTTTTGGGAGAAGGTTGAAGGATCAACCCCCCGACCTGCTATTTTTAAAACTCAGTTTCCAATAGTTCATTGTCAAAAGCAGTCGAACGCGTATGGATGGTAAAGGACATTCCACGAGCGCAATGGTCATTGAGAATGTTGGTGGACGGGAGGTCATGGGGTCGAGCCCCACCAATTTTTTGGTAACAAAACTATTTTCATTAAAGACCCAGAGTTGAGAAAAGGTGCCACGTGGGACCCAGTCGATATGCTACATGGCACTATTTAATTCGCTCAAATCTGACACGTGTCAGATTCCAATTGGGTAAAGTCAACGATGCCACATCATCGACACTAGTACCTACCATGTCATGGTCATACTACCACATGTCAGCTCCCCATTGGTCAATGTCATCTAGCCCTACCACATCATGGTTGTACTGCCACATGTGAGCTCCACATTGGTCCATGTCATCTGACTCTACCACATCAGCATGTTGACATCATGTTGACATCATCATTATACAGTCAAGTAGGCATGGTCAACCTTCAACTTTGACTAGCCATATCTTTGTCGCACAAGCTCCATTTTTGAAAAAACAAGCGATATTGGGACCGTCTCAAAGAGCTCTTCATTTTGACACCAATTCTAACAAATTTTGTAATGATCACTTTTTCACCTTTCTGACTGGCCTCTGGTACCTGTTTGACCCAACTTTGATCGAGCATAACTTGAGCATATAAGATCCTTTTGACTCTATTCAAGTTGCGTTGGTTTCATATTTTTAAGAACTTCTACATTGTGATGATTTCTAGAGCATATGGAACACTTTAAATTTTGACAAGTATTCACCTAGACAAGTCTTCCTCACTGGAGAGATTTTGGACCTCCAAAAGTTACATTTATTCATAATTTAAGTGAGGGCATGGCCTTCCCACTTGTTTTGTATCATCTATCCATCTATACACCTCGATCATAACCACAATCAGGACTACAATAATATTGTTGAGCATAACATCATTCTATCACTTCCATAAGCATCTACATCAACTGTTACAGTTATTAACCAATAACCAATGACTAATACCAAGCTGGATAACAATGCAAATACAAAAGAGAATGAATAAACAATATATCTATCTTTCACAATAGGAAAATTTTTACCCAAGGGAACCTCCAAATTCCCAACCATAAGTTGAGAACTTGGACCATCAATGCTTTCATTTACTATTTCCTCATATTGTACTATTGTTGTATCCTACGACAACTGATCATGATTAGCCTTGATTACCTCAAGTTCATGTCTAGAGCTACCAAACTTGACAGACATAAGAGACAAACCTTTACTTGCATTAATCACCCTTTTCAACTGTTGTGTTTGCAAAAGACCTACCAGTCTTGATCTTGTGAGAATGTACAATATACTTGATACCATCTTTAAATAAATGATAATGATTAAGTTCCCTATAGAAAATAGCCTTTCGATCATACAAATAAAGGCTTCCCAACACTATCCCACAAAAATCTAGTGGAACCATATCAAACTGCACCTCATCAACATACTTACTTGTGGTTGTGAATCTTAAAGTACATTGCCTTGTTACTTGTAATTCATTGTTTACACAAACCCAACCTAGTGGATAAGGTCTTTGAAGCGGTGTAGTTTTCAATCCCAAATTCCTTACAACATCTTCTAAGATTAGGTTACTTTTATATCCACTATCTATGAGAGTATCAATTCTAGTGTGGTTAGTAACAACCCTAATGTGAAATAGCTTATTTCTTTTCCTATCTTCAAGAACATCATAGTCTTGAGGAGTAGAAGCACAACTAGCAATAGAAACATTGACAATAGAATCCTTACCTTTTATATCATTGCTATTATCTTAGTTTCATCTTCAAACTCTAAACCAAGATCCATAACAAAATTTGCAGCCTACTTCTTACCTTTCTATTTGTGAGCCCATTTTGGCTTCAATTCTGGATGCAACTGCTAGTAGTGATCTTTATATTAATAACTTGCCCATCTTGATAAATGCATGGGCATCACCTGGATCTATGTGAATTGAGTTTCTTAAAATTTCCAAATCCTTTTATGCTACCCTTGGTAAGCATATATATGGACTACAAATTTTAAGCTCTCATAGTTCTCAGGGTGGACCTCTAGAACCTTTTCAAAATTTGAGAGAGAACTCTTAAGATCTCTCAACTTCAATTGAACTTGTCCACAAAATCCTGTGGCCTCTAGCTTTTCTCGACCGATGCCATGTAGTAGTGGCCAGTGGTGTCATAATCACCTTTACTGTGATAAGATTGTGCAAGATTATAATATGAATGAGATTTCATGAGAGGGTGGTCAATTGAAACAAGAGCTATCTCAGTCAACTGTTCCACAAGAAAATGCTGCCCTGTGAAGAAAAAATGGTTTGCTAAATGATTCAATGCCATTGCACAGTACGAGTATAATTCAAAGGCTCTACACATATTTTCCATTCCTTCATGAACATTACCTTTTTCACTAACTGTGAGAATCCTACAATTAAAAATTGTAGAAAAATAACCACAAATATTTTTCCCCATTTCAAATAGCAAAATTGCCAAAAATATGTGTTTACAACCCACAAAAAAATGCAAATAAAATCGTGCTAATTTTTGTGCCAAAAAAAAACCATGAGACCATAGCTTGTTGCTTACTATTATGTATGAAAAATGTGGTAGCATAGAAAAAGCAATGAACTTTGGAAAAAATGCCTCAAAGAAATTTGGTCTCATGGTGGTGGAATGCCATGACAAGAAAATTGTTATGGATTATCATGGAATTCCATCACCATGAGACCATATTTCTTTGAGGAATTTTTCAACTAGTTCACTGCCTTGTCTATTCTATTGCTTATTATTATGCTTTGATAGGTTTTTTCCAAGCATCCATAGGTTTTTTAAAAGCACTTGTTTTAGGGTTTTAGCCATACCAACAAGGCAATGAACTATTTGATAAAATTATTTGGTAGACAATATGTATGAAGAATGTGGTAGTATAGATAAGGCCGTGAATTGTTTGAAAAAATGCCTGAAAGAAATGCGGTCTCATGGAATGCCATGACAAGCAAACGCAACTGGCAGTTGCTCCTAGTTATTAGTTAAGCAATGTGAAGTAATTGCATAACTTCTTAGGTTGACTTTGTAAAAAATATATTGTAATTGAAATTTTGTCATCTATCAACATCTAGTTATTAGTTATGTAATGTGAAGTATTGATTTGAGTTTGGAAGATGTGCAATGCAATGTAATCAACAATTTTAATATAAACTATAAAAATCTATTTTTTATAATTCATTATTTAAACTCTCTATTTTGTTTTCTCTCTATAACTCTATTACTATGGAAATGCCTTTCAATTAAAAACAATAATGTTTTGTCACCTTAACTAGCCTGTCACCTTAAGAGGTTAGCTTGTCACCTAAAATTTGGTTATATGTATGGTATAATTTATTATTGAATATAATTCATTATTCTTAGTTTTATTACTTTGGTTGAAATTAATTTTGTTTTAGTTAGAATATAATTTCTTGTATGTCCTATATTTTTTCTAGATACTAGAATTTCCTTGTATGTCCTAGATGATAGCTTTAGTTTGTAATACAACTTTTAGCCTCCACATGCATTGAATATGCTTGTGTGAAGGAAACAATAATGAACATATGTGATTTAGTAATACATATATATATCTTAACATTAGGTTAACTAAGCCTCCTCATTACAAACAAAGAAATTATCTCTTAGGTCTTACTGACATTGAAAACTAAAATTAAGAGACCGCAAAATAAAATGATATCTAAAATACTACATTCATAATACACCCCTATATTCCCACCTAAAATACATAAAAAATCCAATACCGCGATTCGAGACCACAACTTACTATATCATACATAGTATTATGAACAAATAGTTGATACCAATTCATTATGTACCCCTATATTCCAACCTAAAATACATAAAAAAATCCAATCATACACAATATTATCAATAAATAATTGACACTTGAATTCGAGGACCAAATTAAATCTTCTTCTCCATTGATTGCTTCAAATAGATATTACAATATAATAGAAGTCTCCTCATATATGTTTCTATAAATGCCTATGATGATGATATCAAAATTGGGTCTTGGTTTCTCTTTTATAAGAGAAACAACAAGCTTCAGACCATTACAAAATATGGGATCTTTTCAAAATTCATGCCTCTTCGTATAAACTAAACATTAGTTTTGCTTAAAACAAATTAAGAGAAAATAGAGAAAGTAGATAACTAATGAAGTTCACAACACTTGTGACACCATAGTCCATTAATCTTTGTAAGAAACCCATGATCACTGAAGATATGCTCAAGGTCCTTTCTCGATATTAGTGTATCTGAATGACTGATTCTTCCACTATGAAATCCCCAAGGCATGCTCTTTGGGAGGACCCAAATACTTCTGCTCCCACTTGTACACTATATAATCACGTGGCCATTTGTATTCTTGAACTTGCAATATATTTTCAAGGTGAATCTTCCATCAACTATCTAGTAACGCCTTGCCATCCATGATAAACTTAGAATATCCAACATCCAAGGCTATTAATCCATCCATGATTAAGTTGAATGTGTCAAGACTCAAGTCACCATCCATTTGTATGTGAGTTATGCAATGTGGAACACTTTGGCAAAATTCACTCTTCCATTCATTGAGGTCCTTCAATTGGTCATCATCTTTCAATATCTTTGGCACAAACCACTGCTTTAGAGTATGAAATGAATCTATTTTTTTTTATCTTTTGGTCCTCTCCTTGTATATATTGGAATTCATCTGTAACTATTTTGGCCATCTTCTCTATAGGTTTTAATGTTGTATGAGCCTCAATACTCTTCTATAAGATTCTGCACAAGGTTAATAGTGTGTGGTGTATGGGCTGCCAATTCTTAAAAAGGTGATCTAGTATGGGTACATGTGTTTTGATATGTTCAATTGCCTGTTTTAGTGAGATATAGCAATCATACACACTTTCCATCTTATCCACAATTAACTTTATCCTATGCTCGATGACCTTCTCTAAAACATTGCAAATTTTCTTTTTTACTCCTTCCTTACCCTCATTGTTGGCTTTCTTTAACTCTTCAATATCCTATCTAAGAATTCTCACTTGTTCAGTGGAAGCACTTTCTATATCAACTAGTGGAGCAAGAGGAGGCTGGTATAACATTATTTCCTTGTTTTGTGAGGGGCCTACTCCTTTCAATTTTTCCTTCAACTTCACATTTTCCATGAACAATTTATTGACTTCATTATTTAAAAACTTATGTTTCTTTTTGTACTCTCCCAATCTAACTTCCATATCCTTAACTGTAGCTTGGGTGAATATAGTTGAATGCATTTTCATGGTTGCAACTTCTAGAGGAGATGTATCCTTTAATTTTTTCACCATAGTTGTCCCTTTCATTTCCTGCACTACATCTAGTAACCTTGGTTTTTGTGTACTCTTTTGTTTGGTCCAGAATGCCAAGGTTTCAATCTTAGGGTTATACCATGTACCACTTACCCCTTCATTTGATTCAAACTCAACAATTCACATTGAGTCTTCCTATGTTCTCACTTGATTGAAAGTAAAAATATTTTCTTTAATTCCATACTAGGGATGATAAGTATATTACTTTTCAAAATCATCTCTTCAGCCTCTTGTGGGTTCCCATCAATATTATCAATCCTTAATTCATTAAAATTTAATGGGTTACTATCTGGTCAAGTTGGGATTCCTCTACTCCCATCTTATTTATTTCAACACTCACTTCAAACTCTCTCATTTTAATTTTAATCCAAAATTCTTTAAATTCAGGGTTTTTGATAAATTCATCATCTTCCAAGAAATTGAGAGCTACAACTACCTTTTCATCCTCATGCGTTTCTCATTCTCCTTGTACCTCAATATTGACTCTAGCTTCAACCATGTGGTCTTCAGTTTCAAGCGTAGGTTGGTCCACTTCAACATTATCCTTGAAACACTTATATCATGCAGAGGGAGCGATGGGAGAGCGAGAAAGAGGATTTGAATTTCCTCCTGGTCAAAAATGGGTGTCTGGTTCGAAGGCAACTGGTTTTGTGCTGGGGGGCAGATCTTTTGTGGATGCATCAGGGGAGCTTGTAGTGAGGAGCAGGGGGGAGCTATTTCTAAGGACTAGGGCTAGGGGAAGCGGGGAACCCAAGAGATAGGTGGGACCTTGAAGGTATGCTTTTTTCTAGCCCTATTCTGAATGGAGAGGGTGGTGGGACTGGGATCTTGGGAAACCAAGAAGTGGAAAAGGAGGTAGGAGACCAGGATCATGCAGATTCAGAAAGAATATGGTCTTCATTGTTTCATACCAAGCCTGTTGGTAACTCTTCCTTCCCTTCGGTCAATAATATTTTGGTCCCTTTGAGTGGAATGTTTGTTATTCTTGTCCCTGACCCAGTAATAGACCATAATGTATCTTTGATGTATTCTTCACTGGTGGGAAAATTTATGGGTCTGAGGCCAAACATTGAAGTGGTAATGAAATTTGTTAGAAAAAAGTGGAGAGCTAAAGGTCAAATTGAGGTAGCAGCCTTGCCCAACGAATTTTTCTCTTTTGCTTTCTCCTATGAAGAGGATAAGATTGTTGTGTTGTGTGGTGGCCCCTAGGTCATTGGTAAGTCATCTTTGGCTATCAAGAAATGGTCCCCAAAAATGGACTTTTTGGATTCTTCTTTTGAAGCAGTGTTGTGTGGGTTTGATTACCAGGCCTACCTATGGAATTTTGGAATGAGGATGTTTTTAATGGAATAGAAAATTCTTTTGGGGAACTTCTATCTATAGACGCCATGACCTCGACCAAAAAAAGGTTTGTGTTTGCTAGGATCTATGTGGGTATTATTCAGACTACTGATTTACCATCTTCTATAGAAATTGTTTCAAAGCTGGGAAGTGGGTCCAGACAATAGAGTTTGAAACTCTCCCCTTTATTTGTTTCAACTACAAAAAAGTGGGGCATTGGGCTAGAAAGTGACCATACAGTGTTTCTAAACCTGAAGCCAAGTCGAGTATTAAAGAGACCAAAATCTAGAAGGCTAAAATAACAAAGAAATCCCTGGAGGAAGGGAACAAGGGTGAGTTGAATAACTCAGTGGCGGGTCACGATAAGAATGGGGAGGATCAAAACTCCAACCTGGATGATAGAAATGATTAAGTGCCTTTGACTGAGAATGTTGTGGACAATGTTGGTTGTGGTCATAATAATGAAACCAATGACTTGAGGACCGAGGGGTCCTAGGGTGAGGGAGAAAAGGAAGACGAAGAGAGCATGAGAAAGTTGGACAAAAGCTGGAAGTTAGAAAAGAAGGTTCCAGAAAATTTGTATGGAAACTTGGAGAAGAGTTCTTGCAGCGGACAAGAGGAAAAGTAAGTGGTGATGAGGACTCTGTGGTGATTGAGGAGAATACTTCTCCTTCATCTCTTAGGGATAGTTCTCAATTCTCCCCAGTGGATTCTCTATGTTATTTTTCCAAGTCTTCTAGGAGATTGTGGCTAAGGATGCCACAAATGTTGTTAAATAGTTCTTTGGATCTAGAAAATTGTTAAATTAATTGTACTTTTATTGTTCTTATTCCTAAGCTCCCTGGTGTAGACACTTTTGAGTATTTTCATCTGATTAGCTTATGCAATTCATTTTATAAAATCATTTCTAAAGTGGTCACTACAAGGCTGCTGGGTGTTCTCCTGCTACTCATTTCTGCTCAGTAGAATGGGTTCATCCCTGGAAGATAGATTTCAGACTCTATAATTACTGTTCATGAGAACATCCATTCTCTTGAGGTGTCCAAGAGTCAAGGTTTCCTTCTTAAGCTGGATATGTCAAAGGCCTATGATAGAGTGGACTGGGATTTTTTTTTGAAGATTTTAAGAGCTTTTGGGTTTTCTGAAAGATTTGTGCAATCGATAAAGGAAATGATAGCTACTACCAACACTATTGTTATTATCAATGGGTCTCCCTCCCATTTTTCTAAAGTCACTAGAGGCGTGAGATAGGGAGATCCTGTTTCACCTATCCTCTTTACCCTTCTAGCGGAAAGTCTTGGAAGGATTTTGCTCAAAAAGGTGGACGAAGGTTGTTTGAAAGGGTTAAAACCTTCCTCAGCTAATCTTGTGTGCTCTCATCAACAATTTGTTGACGATACTATTCTTATGGGAAGTGCTACTATTGGAGAAGCCAGAGTTTTAAATAATTCCCTTTTGTTTTATGAAGTTGCTTCTGGTTAGAAAATCAATAGGGGGAAAAGCTCTATTTTCTTTTTTAATACCCTTGAACGGAGGCAAAGGAAGATTGCTGAAATTATTGGCTGTGCTATCAATTCTCTACCTTCCATTTATTTGGGTCTTCCTTTTGGGTCTAAACCTTTTGATTCTTTATGGATATCTCTTGTGGACCAGTTCAATCGCAAGTTGGCTAGATGGAAAGGGGCCCTCCTCAGTTAGGCTAGAAAAGTGTTGCTGCTTAAATCCTCATTGCAGAAATTACTGATTTATGCTTTAAGTCTATTCAAGATTCCCTCCAAATATGCTAAAATTATTGAAAAGATGCATAAATGCTTTCTTTGGATGAGAGTTGAGGAAAAGAAGCATGTTCCTTTGGTTGCCTGGGAGAGTGTGTGCAAGCCCAAGAAATATGGGGGTCTGGGTCTGTGCAGCTTGAGAATGTTTAAAAAATCCCTTTTGACTAAGCAGGTGTAGCGGACCTTCTGTGGAGTTCGGGAGTGGAATTCCATATGGCATAGTAAATGCTTATGAGGTGTTTCTTCTTTGAAATATTTTCGTAGTTCCCTTTCCCTCCCTTTAGGTTCTTCTCTATGGAATAATTTTATTAAGGCCAGGGACCTTGCTAGGAAAGGGGCGATGTGGAAGCTTGGAAATGGGAAAAAATCTTGTTCTAGGAAGACAAGTGGGTTGGGAATGAACCTTTTTGCGATATCCCGACCTTTAGGAGTCACATGGAGGAGTGTAAATCCATATTTGGTATTTTTGTTGGGGACTACTGGAGAATTGACCAATGGGTTTGTATTTCTTTAATCAGTCTGGAACTCTACCCCATGCAGTCTATTCTTAATTCCATTGTGTTGAATCTGAGGGGCCAAGGGGATCATTTGATTTATAAATTATCTCCCTCTAGGATTTTTTCTATCTCATCAACTATTACTTCTTGCTACCATATTTCACCCCCTCCTGTTTGGGCGAAGGCCTGGGTGCATAACATTATACCCAAAATCAATATCTTTTTGTGGATTCTGCTCTAGAATAAAATCTTGACTAATGATGATCTTAGTAAGCGTGGTTTTTCTTTTCCTAACAGATGATATCTCTATTGTGCGGATGTTGAAAGTGCTTCACATTTTTTTCTTATTTGTCCCTTTGTCTATAACATTTGGTGCAAGATTTTGCAGCTATGGAATCTCAATTGGGTTTTTCCTGGATATATTTGAGATTTCTACTGTCAGTGGAAGGCACCTTCAAACAATCAAGTGCAGAAATTTCTCTGGAAATATATCTTCCCACACATTGCGTGGGGAATTTGGAAAGAGTGCAATAATATAATCTTTAGGGATTTTTCACTCTTGGAGGATGTGGGTTTTGAGAAAATCATCAGAGCAGTGAGGGAGAACTTCAACATGCTAAATTGGAATTTGAAGGCTAAAAAGAAGAACAAATGCCTAGACTATGATCTCAAAGTTGTTGAGGCATGGTTGCTCAAGGCTGATGTTTCTTATGCTCTTAAACCTACCAAGGGGCCTAGGGATGGTATCTACTGGAGTCTCCCTCCCCCTGGATGGGTAAAAATCAACTTTGACGGGGCAACCAAGGGTAATCCTAGGCCAACTGGGTGTGGGGGAATGATAAGGGATGAGAATGACAATTTTATTTCAGCAGTGGTGCTCCCCTGGGCACCCAAACCAACCACCTTGTTGAATCCATATGGGCTTACCAAGTCCTTAACCTTGCCCGATAATTGAAGCTAAAAAATGTTTGGATTGAAGGGGATTCTAATAATATTATTCAATGTATCAAAGGTATCCAAAAGCCTTCCTGGAGTATAGAAAATTGGATTAATTTATCTAATGAAATTATAAGCTCTTTTGAGAATCACTTTGTTACCCATGTCTATAGAGAGATTAATATGGTGGCGGAATTCTTTGCTAACAAGGGAGTTAAGGCTAATAATAAAATGATATGGCAGAGGAGTGATGGTTTAGAAGCTGACCTCATGGCCTTACTTATGTATGATCACACCCATGGCAAGGTTCAATTTCCCACACCAAATAATGATTAAGGTAAAGGCATGTTTTTCCATGCAGTCTTGGAACTGTTGTATCATCATATTTCTTCATGGGCTGGAGTACCATAGATTTAATTGCCTCATTAATATTTGGCATCTCGCATGCTTTCTGTACACTTTGGAGATCAGGTGTAGTGGTATTCTAGAGTCTTTGAAGAAGGTTTGCATCAGTGATAGTGTGGGAGGTGAATGTTGTAGGTTGGAACCGATGGATTGCAAGAAGCTGAAGAGTAATGAGAATTTGTGGTGGGTGTTGGAGAAGGGTGGAATCACGAGCTACCTAGAAAAGCTTCATGGAAGGGATCAGGAGGTCACCAGGCTATTTGTGAAGGGTTGGAACAATGTCAGGATTAAACTCTTTGGGAGGAAAGTGGCGAATGATGAACAGTTAATTTCTGATGTCATCGGGATGCCAATGGAAGGGTTTAAGTTCTACAGGGACTGGAAGCTCTCCGACCAGGTAGTTAAGAATTTCCCTAAGTCTGACAAGGAGAGGGAAGATTTGTCGAGAGCTAACAAGATTAGTTATGACACCACTAAAATTAAGTTGCTTTGGTGGGAGGTCCTGAGAGTGATAATGGAGTACATTACTTTGGATGATGGATACACCAAGGTTTTCGGTTACCACTTTGTGCTCTTAAATGATTTTCGACACGAGGTCAGGGATTCCATTCCTTTCTATCTCTCTACCTCTTTAAATGAAAATCTCCAGGACCATGTTTCAAACCTGGTGAGGTACCCTATCATACATGAGGGTTTGCTTGTTCTTGAAGGGAAAAACTTGCATGGATCTAGAGACCCAACAGTGCGGAATACATTCCCTTAACACTAATACAACAGAGGAGTAAAGCATGAACAACAATCTATAGCTTCTTAAAAACTACTCGAGATGAATACAACAAGTAAAATAAATATTAAACAAAGAAGAGCATTCACAATTGACACAAGATATACGTGGGAAAACCTTTACAGGTAAAAAACCCACCACACAAAGTCAGACTTATTGTATTACAGTAACAAAATGAGTTACATACAAATCACAAACTTTACTAAACAACTCATAGCTCTCCCTATCTCCATATTCTATTCTCTACCTATTACAATGTTCTCACACCTTTAACATATAGTTCGAACTCCCTTACATCACGTACTACTCTTACAAAGTCATACATGCATTTAATTCTCTTAGACAATCCGCCGATCTCTGGTACAAAATAGCTCTAATCAAATCACACCAAAGAGCCGTCCATACCGATCTCATTGCATCGAGCCTCCCTGGCCATAACTGCATTACCCAAAATGAGTCCTGTTCGCCACCCAGAATCAATCTATAATTACTACTGCTAAGAATTTTGGCCTCTAGCCAATAATCGACTGACATTGAGCCACATGTCCTCTTGGTATTCGCTGTCAAGCTCTGATCCGAGTCCAACTCGGTCAAACTAGGTTGCTGAGCTCACCGAGCTCTACCACAGACTTTACCGCGCTACCGCGGTCCACCCGAGCTCCCCTTGCGGTATGGCAGTAAGCCTACTGAGATCGCCATTCTCTTTACCGTGCTATCATGACCGATCCCAAGGCACACCATGGTACTGTAGTAATCGGCCAGGCAGACCACTGGTGGTCTTACCTTGACCACCGCAGTTAGCCCTTAGGCTGGCCACGGTGCCACGATAACCGCTAGCTAGGCCACTGGTGGCTTTACCACGGCCACCACGGTCAGCCCTTTGGCTGGCCGCGGTACCTCGGTAACTACTAGCCAGGTCGCTAGCGGCTTTACCAAAGCCACCATGGTAAATGCTAGCCAGGCCACTGGCGGCTTTACCAAAGCCACCGTGGTTAGCCCTTTAGCTAGTCGCGGTACCACGGTAACCACTAGCTAGGCCACTGGTGGCTTTACCATGGCCACCGCGGTCAGCCCTTTGGTTGGTCGTGATAACCGCCAGCCAAGCCGCTAGCGTTCTTACCGTAGCCACCGCGGTCGGCCTCTTGGCTAGCCGCGGTACTGCAGTAACTGCCAGGCTAGCCGCAGGTAGCATTACCACGGCCACCATGGTCAGCCCTTTGGTTGGCCACGGTACTGCGGTAACCGCCAGGCCAGACGCAGGCGGCATTATCACAACCACGATGGTCAGCCCTTTGGCTAGCCGCAGTAACCGCCTGGCCTATCAATGCCCAAGCAAACCATAGTCACTGCGGTAAGGGTAGAATTAAACATTTCCATGCCAAGACATTAAGGGTGAGGCTTCAAGCTAGAAGTTGAGACATAATTTCTCAACAAGCTCCCACTTGGCGAACACTTCCAGCCAACCCCAATGCGACAAAAAATCACTGTCTGTCATAAGCCCCAAGGCCCATCGATTCTAAGCACCATCTAAACTTGTCTGTACTCACAGGCTTTGTCAAATCGTCTACAACATTCTTCAAGGTGTCTACCTTTTCTAGACTGACTCTGCCATCTTCAACCATATCCCTCACGAAGTGATACTGCACATCAATGTGCTTGGTCCTGGCATGAAAGTTTGGATTCTTTGCCAAACAAATGGCACTTTGACTGTCACAGCAAATTGTAATCTACCTAGCATCAAATCCAATGTCTAAACACAAATGCCTCAGCCAAACAGCTTCTTTGCAGGCATGAGTTGTAGCCATGTACTCTACCTTTGTCATGGATAAAGCAACTACTGCTTGTCGCTTGCTCATCCAATGGATAGCTCCACCATTAAGCATGAAAGTGTATCCACTAGTGGATCGCCTACTGTCAATGTCCCCTGCCCAATCTGAATCAAAATAACCTTGGATGCTGAGAGATCTCTGTGAAGTAACCATATTTCCATGGTAACACAATGCAAAGTCTGAAGTCCCTTTTAGATACCTGAAAACTCTCTTCACAACATCCCAATGCGATCTTCCTGGATTTACCATAAATCAACTTAGAACTCCCACTACTTGGGCAATGTCTGGTCTTGTACAGACCATAACATACATCAAACTGCCAACAACACTTGCATAGGGCACACTGGTCATGTCCTCCATCTCTGTAGAAGACTTTGGATAGTCATCAACTGTAGCTTAGTTCCATGCATGATAGGAACAACAAGCTGCTTGCAGTCATCCATGCTAAACCTCTCCAGAACTATCTTCACATTCTTACTCTGACTGACCCAAATCTTTTTGCTCTTTCTGTCCCTGGTAATCTCCATTCCAAGAATGTACCTAGCTGCACCAAGGTCTTTCATCTCAAACTTTGCAAACAACTAACATTTAAGGTCAAAAATCATAGTCTTGCTATTTCCAATAAATAACATATCATCCACATATAGGGTGATAACAAGCACATGATCATTCTCAGATTAAAAATAAATACAATGATCAGATTTTGATCTCACAAACCCAATTGACAACACAAATGTGTCAAATTTCTGGTACCACATTCTAGGAGATTGTTTTCAACCATAGAGAGATTTATTTAACTTGCAAACCAGATTTTGTTTACCTCTTCCAACAAAATGCTCAGGCTGGGACATGTAAATTTCTTCTTCCAGCTCACCATGGAGAAATGTTGTCTTCACATCCATCTGCTCAATTTCAAAATCATATATAGCTACTAAAGACAAAAGAAATCTGATGGATGTTAGCTTTGCTACAAGGGAAAAGATCTCTCCATAATCTATTCCCTCTATTTGAGAAAAACCTTTTGCAACTAGTCTAGCCTTATACTTCTCAACACTACCATCAAGTTCTGTCTTCTTTTTGAATATCCACTTACAACCAACAGGCTTTCGCCCTTTAGGCAGTGGTACCAAATTCTAGGTATCATTCTTTTCCAAAGAATCTATTTTTTCATTCATGGCTTCCAGCCAAGACTTAGAATCAGCCATGCTGATTGCTTCTTTTATAGTCCTAGGCTCATCATTGCTAGTAATTAAAGCATAGACACAGTTTGAATCTAGCATAGAAAAACCATACCTATCAAGTTGCCTTTTTTCTTGAGTTGATCTTCTCACAGGCTGAGGTTGATCTTTATCATTAGAACTTCCAGAGCTACTTGAGCTCTCCTTAGTCTTAGGAACACCATGCAACTCTTCCCTTTCTGGAGTTTGGGGAATCTCAATTGCATACTTCTTCTTATCACTCTGATTTGTCTCAAGCTGCTGATCACTAACTGAAGGTTTTAGCTCATGAAATATCACACTTCTGCTATAAAAAACCTTCTCAGTAATAGGGTTCCAAAGCTTGTATCCCTTCACACCAACTCTATAGCTGATGAGAATACATTTGACAACCTTGTTATCCAATTTAGATCTCTTTTCATTTGGCATATAAACATATGCCTCATAGCCAAACACACAGACATGCCTTAGAGAGGGCTTCTTTCCAGACCATGCTTCCAAAGGTGTCTTGTCAACAAGAGCTAAACAAGGAGATCTATTTATTAAATAACATGCTATAGCCATAGCCTCAGCCCATGATTAGTGCAATACCTTTCAAAATCTGTAGAACATAATTCAGCACTATTGTCTGTCCTCAAGCACTTAATTTTCCTTCCAGTCTGATTTTCTACCAAAGATTTAAACTCTTTAAATCGACTGAATACTTCTGATTTACTTTTTATGAAGTATACAAATGCCCTTCTCGAACAGTCATCAATAAAAGAAACATAATATCTATACTTTGATAATGAAGAAACATTAATTGGACCAAACACATCAGAATGAACATAATCCAGTATACCAGAGGATTTATGAGGACTAGAATAGAAAGAAACACAGTGTTGTTTCCATAGATGCAATGTTTGCAGAAATCGAACTCAAGGTTACAATCATCAAGCCCTTCTACAAGGTTTTTATTCTTCAAGGTTTTTAAACCTTTCTCACCAATGTGACCAAGTCTATGATGCCATAGCATAGTCTTCTCAGTTGGGAGTTTTACTTCCATAGCATTTGCAGCCAGAGAAGAGTCTTCATCTTTCTCTATAGGTGCAACATTACATGACTTTACAGAGGCACTATTACAAAGAACATGACGTGCATCCAGCTTGTACAGAGTGCCAGTATGTACACCCTTAGCCAGCACCATTGTACCTCTATCCATTTTACATCCCTTACTAGAAAAAGAAACTTCTACACCAACATCATTTAACTTACTGACAGAGAGAAGATTTCGAGCCAGACCTGGTATGTGTAGTATGCCAACAATACCTTTGACTCTCCTGTCAAGAAACTGAATTCTGACTCTCCCTCTACCAACAATCTCCAGTGTTGAATCACTTGCCAAGTACACCTTTCTACCATCATACTTCTCATATTTTGAGAACCAATCTCTATTGGATGTCATGTGAAAAGAAGTACCTGAATCAACCAACCAGACATCATCAGATGCCTGAGTTGTCAAGGCTGCTGCAATGAAGGCGTCTGCATCACTCTGAGAAGATTCATTGTCAGAAGCATTCTTCTTCTTCTTCTCCTTGCAGTCCTTCCTAATATGACTAGGTTGTCCACAATTCCAGCATCTCACCTTGAAATTTTTACCAAGAGATTTTGATATCCTTGTAGATTTGGATTTTGACTTCTTATCCTTTTTCTTGTCTTTCTCCTTTGGTCCATCTCAAATAGCAAGAGCCTCTTTGGCCATCTTTGAAGACTTCCTCTGCATCTCTTCAGATAGCAATGAGGCAACAATGTATTCCATCTTGAAAGCAGTAGTAGTGCTTCCAATGGCCATCACAAGATGATCCCAACTGTCAGGTAATGAACACAACAGGAGCATGCAACGATCCTCCTCCTTAATATTTACACCTACAGATGCCAACTGAGTAACACTCATATTAAACAAGTTCAGATGGTCTGCAATAGATGTACCTTCGTCCATCGTCAAGGAGTACAATTTCTTCCTCAGGAGTAACTTATTTACCAGAGACTTTCTCTGATAAATATCACCAAGCTTCTTCCATAATGAAGCTACAGACTACTCCTCATGAATGTTTAGGAGAACAAAATCGGCAAGACTCAATCTTATCAAACCTCTTGCTTTTCTATCAAGAAGATCCCAAGTTTCTTGCATTGTACTTTGTGGCTTAGGTCTAGAGATATCAATCTAGAGGTCTCTATCCACAAGCAAGTCTTCTATCTTGAGTTTCCATTACTCAAAGTTGCTGCCATTGAATTTTTCAATATCAATTCTACCAGATGTACTTGCCATCTCAGACAGAAACAAGTTTCAGCAATGCAAGACTCCCACTGAAATAGTATTAGCACCAAAAACTAATCTTTCCTACAAGGATAACACAACTGGCCAAGCTCTAATACCACTTGAAGGGAAAAAATTGCATGGATCTGGAGACCCAACAGTGTGGAATACATTCCCTTAACACTAATACAACAGAGGATTAAAGCATGAACAACAATCTATAGCTTCTAAAAAACTACTTGAGATGAATACAACAAGTACAATAAATATTACACAAAGAAGAGCATTCACAATTGACACAAGATATACGTGGGAAAACCTTTATAGGTAAAAAACCCACCACACAAAGTTAGACTTATTGTATTATAGTAACAAAACCAGTTACATACAAATCACAAACTTTACTTAACAACTCACAACTCTCCCTGTCTCCATATTCTATTCTCTACCTATTACAATGTTATCACACCTTTAACATACAGTTCAAACTCCCTTACATCACGTATTGCTCTTACAAAGTCATACATGCATTTAATTCTCTTAGACAATTCACCGATCTCTGGTACAAAACAACTCTGATGAAATCACACCAAAGAGTTGTCCATACCGATCTCATTGCATCGAGCCTCCCTGGCCATAACTGCATTACCCAAAACGGGTCCTATTCGCCACCCATAATCGATCTGCAATTACTGTTGCTAAGACTTTTGGCCTCTAGCCAAAAATTGACTGAAACTGAGCCACGTGTCCTCCTAGTATTCACTGTCAAGCTCTAATCCGAGTCCAACTCGGTCAAACCAGGTCACCGAGCTCATCGAGCTCTACCACAAACTTTACCGCACTACCGCGGTTCACCCGAGGTCCCCCAGCGGTATGGCGGTAATCCTACCAAGCTCGCCATTCTCTTTACTACGCTACCATGGCCGGCCCCAAGGCACACCGCGGTACCACAGTAACTGGCCAGGCAGACCGCTGGCAGTCTTACCGTGGTCAGCCCTTAGGCTAACTGCGGTACTGCGGTAACCACTAGCTAGGCCGCTAGCAGCTTTACCGCGGCCACCGCGGTCAACCCTTTGGCTGGCCGCGATATCGTGGTAACTGCCAGCCAAGTTGCTAGCGAGTTTACCGCGACCACCATGGTCAACCCTTTGGTTGGCCGTGGTATCGTGGTAACCGCCAGCTAGGTCGTTGGCTGCTTTACCATGGCCACTGCAGTCAGCCCTTTGGCTGGCCACGATATCGTGATAACCGCCAGCCAAGCCACTGGCGGTCTTATCGCGGCCACCACGGTTGGCCTCTTGGCTAGCCACGGTACTGCGGTAACCACCAGGGCAACCGCAGATGGCATTATCATGGCCACTGCGGTAACTGCCAGGCCAACCATAGGTAGCATTACTGCGGCCACCGCGGTACCATGGTAACCGCCTGGTCTATTAGCACCCAAGCAAACCATAGCCGCAACGGTAAAGTGGTAAGGGTAGAATTCAACATTTCCACGCCAAGACATTAAGGGTGGGGCTTCAAGCTGGAAGTTGAGACATAATTTGTCAACAGTTCTCATTTATGAACACTTTAAGTCTATGCCAGCTATCTCCCACTAAAACCCTTCTCCACACTTTTTTCTAATAAGGAGGAGTTGGGTGATAGCTATAAAGATAAAGATGAGTGGGATACTAATATGGAGGAGGAGGAAGAGTGCGCTATGAGGGCTAAAAGGAATGGTAAGACCAAAAGTAACCCTAAATCATGTGCCCTCCCTAAACCTAGTACGATGACCTCTACTGGCAGGGAAAAAGTCATCTTCTCAGGGTATGATGTTACTAAAATTAAGTCAAAAGATACACCCAATGGTTCTCCTCAGGAGAAGGGCAATAAAATATTATGGAGGACCCCTCTTATGATACCAACCAAGAGGATTCCCAACATACCAATTCATCTAAGAATTCCAGCTACCCACCTACAGATAAGGAGGATCATCCTCGGTACCCTAGTGAACTTAAGGAGGACGATCACTACTTCAAAGCTGATCATGAGTACCCTATTGATATCCTGGCTATTACTCGCAACTCTTCTGTGGATTTTTTCCATTTGTTCAGGTGGGCATTCTTTGAAATTAAGGAGATAAAGTTAAATCAAAGGGCATTAAGCAACAAGTTGGAAAAGAATGAATTGATGGAAATTACTAATAAGGATAAAGATAAAGCAAAGGATTTGTGGACAAAAAATGAGAAGAGATACATGGTTGAGTGCCTGAAGAAAACTGTGGAAGATTTGCAGCATTTCAAGAGAAATGATGATGGTAAGCTTTTCAAAATGCAGGAAAACCTAAAAAATGTCAAGGAGTCGATTCAAAACGTTCTGGAAATGAGCCACAAAATCCTGAAGTCCACTATTAGTACCATGAATATGATGGTAGAGAATATAGAAAGGGTTCATTAGGTAAAAACTATTGTTGATGTGGAAGAAGATAAAGAACAAAGTTAGGTTGAGGGTGTAGGGCCGAGCAAACCTAACAACGCCAATTTGAAAAGGAAGGCGAATACGACCCCTTTGGATATTCAGGAGATGAAGAAAAAAACAATTAATATGGACAATCTGGAAAAGGAAGTTGCTAATATCCTGAGCAATCTGGCTTAGCGGCTCATTTTCTGCTGGACTCTTATTTGTTTTTTGTTGTGTTGTCTCTGTGCTGGTCTTTGTTTTTATCTTTGTAGGAAACTTCGTATCTTTTATGTTGAACTCTCATATGATTTATCTTTAGTTTATATGTTGTTAAAGGGTTTCAGGGCCCCTTCTTTTACCTTAATCAAAAACATTATCCTTGATTATCTTAACACATTAACTGCTTCTTTTGTATCTCCAACCTCCTCATTTATTTCATAGGAAATAAGTGGGGTTTATCTCTTGTGTATTTTGTTTTTTAGAAGGTGTTTATTCAGGAGGTGATCCTGGAGAAGCATGACATACTGAAACAATATCCAGAGTTGGTTCTATAATTACAATACCACTCAGCCTTTTGGGTGATAATTTGGTAGGTGTCCCCATCTCTGCTACAAATTTATCATATAATTTATGAAACTTATCAATCATCATATTAATCCTCTTGAGAGGATCTGCTTCGTCCATGAAATACTCCAAGAAATCATTGTGCTTATTATTTCTTTCTTCGTCAATCCTTTTCATAATTTCCCATTTTCTCCTCCTCTCATATACCTCTTGAGAAGTGAAACAATTTATGATTACATCTTCTTCAGAATCAATCTAGTGAGTAACCATAGCCTTGGTAAGGATGGCGTGTCTTACAAAATTCATGTGACCCTCAGGGTCAAAAGATCTTTCCTTTCCAGACTCTAAAGAGTACCTTTCTTTTAGATAATTCTGCAACTCTTCAAGTGTATCAGATCCCACTAATAGTTCCCCACATGTTTTCAAATTGGGTAGAAATGTACCATTCCTTTTTTTATGCATGAAATCATTTTCCATCCATAGAATCTTCCATGTGAACTCTAAAAAGGCTAATCAAAGGGGGACAAACTTTTTCAATATATGTGGGGTGTGTGGGCATCCATAAATCCTAATTATTGTGATATATGGTAGAAAAAACCAATCACCAAAGTTAAGAGTATGGCCTTGCTCAGGTTTCAAAGATAAAGGTCTTAATAGTTTTAACACAAGTGTGTATAGTCTTGGTGGTGGGTGGCCAAGAACTCTCATAATTTTGTACACAAATTCATCATGGAATATCACATAATTTGAATTATTACATCTGTTGTCCCATATATAACACCATCATTGCACTGGCAACCAATTCCCCTACTGGTCAATCTTACCCAAACACATTCTTTTGGTCCATCTATCTTTATTATGGTATAATATAAGATGGCACAACAAAGAATATTGCTTGAGTGTTATGGGGGATCTATTTCCGTTGACTTGCAAAAATCCTTCATGCAATGCTTTCTCAAGATATGAGGCAAAATCATATTCAATGTTTGTCTTAGGATTTTGGATCCTCATAGTCATCATCATTAAACTAACTAGCATTCACTCTTCTGCATCTATCCCAAGTACTTGACAAAGAGAAAAGTAGGTTTTCTTGAAATAGAATTGGAAATGTGATACATCAAATGGTTTAGTAGCAGAAGGGGATATAGGAATCACCTTGTTGTTCACACCCCTTTTCTTGTAAATGGGGATTTCATCACTTCTATGGGTTCTCCTCAATCTAGTATACTCTTCTTCACTTCTTTGAAAATTAATTTTAGTCAAGAATTTTTTGTTTAGATCAAAAAATTCAATGATGGCCTCTTTAGTCAACACAACTAATAGTGAACCATCTAGCAATCTCACAAACCTAGTAGCAAGATGATAAATCTAAGCCAATACTCTAATGAACTCTACATCTATAAAAACATTTGGGACAATTAACTTGGACAAATCTAATGCCTATGGATTTGACATCAGAATCTTTCCCTCCATTTTAGCATAAAAATATCCTAATAGTTCCCACCCAAAGATAGGAAAAAGGGAATTTCTACAACTGTGAGACACATCTTTAAAAACTTTCTTAAATACTCTCTCAATTGATTCAAGTAGTAAATCTAGGATAAACTATTGTAAGGAGATATTCTTAACCTTAGATTCTTCATTTTTAGTTTCAGGTTCTTTCGTCTTGGGCAACATGATGTTTAACTATCTTGTACTCATAAAACTTATTTCACAACAAGTTTTTTGCACTTACCCAAGTTATGATGGTTGTAGAGCTTAACCAACTTGAACTCCTATCTCCCTGCATGATAATTTTTGCAAATGAGTGCAAAGACAATGTCAAATTCTTGGTTTAATGGCTTCTAAGCTCAGTCATGTCGACATTAATATCAACCTTACACCAAATAATTTTCTTGTAGCTCGAGTTTGAATATGTACCATTTATTTCACAGTATTAGAGGGTTGATGTGATTTGTGCGTTTAATACTGCTATATTCCCACCACTTTCTATAACTGTCGTGGGATAGAGGGGTATACACCACTATACTACATGCTTCTTTGCATTTCACTATGGGGTAGTGGGATCCTGACCTCTATACTGCAAGCTTGACTTGTTTAACCTATGGTACTGTAGTTTACATTAATGGTCACATATGGCTTACCACCATATTGCATGCTTTGTCACATCCTTCCATAGTATAGTTGTTCATACCGCCCTACCACATGCCTTTATGATCTTCCTCATGGGATGGCGAGTTATTCCCCACTATATCGCACCCTTCATTTTTCCTTCTCACGGTATGACAATTTATGATGTATTTAAATTCTCTCATACCACCCAACCATGTCCTCAACATAATACTTCTATGGTATGGCGGTAATAATCTTCATGTTGTCTGTTACATACTGCCAACTTGCTAAGGGTTTAGATTACTATTTAGGGATTGTGGTAAGGTTTTGTTAAGGGATTTGGAATTTTTTTAGCTATACATATTTTTTCTTAAGTATATATGATGAATTTTTCGCTTTATATAGGTCTTTTAGTGTTAGTCAAACCTAAAAAAATAATATGTTTGTTTAGAGTGGGGATGCTCAGTCAAAAATAAAAAAGGAATATAAAGGTCAAGGCTTAGGTCATGGAGCTCAAGGTTAATTGTAATGATGTAAGTACATAAAATTTTAAGGTTCTAATACACCTCATGATGAACTAGACTATGTTTTTCTTCATCCTTCTTGTGTTATGTTTTTATGAGTTCTTTTCTTGTGAATATATCCCTAAGAAAAAAAATTATGATACCTGTAATTGTAAACATCTTCTTGGTTTTTTACTGTAAATTATTTTTAATCTATAAAATAAATTATATTTTAAGTTTCCATTTGCAGTTATCAACAGATTGGAAAGTCAACAATTATCAACCTATGAACTCAATAAAGTTTTACTGATTCAAGTTGTTGATTTATACATTATTGTTTATTTGGAATTCAAGAAATGAAGAGAAGGATTGTAAGGTGAAAATTAGATGATAGTGATCATAATGCTAAAATTCTAGTGATGAAATATGAGCGCATGCATAGTAAAAAAGTGGCCAAGAATAATGAATATTTATTACGTCTTGGTTTGACAAATAGGCAAGTTAGAAATCCACTGAGTAGTATATTATTTTTTTAATAATGTTTGATGAAATTTTATAGGAAAAATATTTATGTATATAAGATGTAATATGAAATTTTTTTATTTTATAGGCAACAAAAGTGTGCACTGAAAATGTAGAGAAAAACAAAAGGAAAGAAAAGATACAGTGTCGCCATCTCATAGAAGTTGGAGCTTTTGTGATTCAACAAACACAATTGGTGAAAATAATAGTTGTGGTGATGTGCAGCCTGATATAGCACATGGTGATGTGCAACCTAATATAGCACATGGTGATGTGAAACCTTATATAACACATGATGATTGGCAACATTGTTATGATCTCTTAGCATAAAGGTTAAGAGAGATTATTGAACAATATCAGAGAAAAGGACCAATAGGTCGGCAAAATATTTATTCAACATTAAAGGATGTGTTTGAAGTGAAATCTATGGAGACCAATAATGATCTACCTACTCATGCCACATGTGATGTGGCGAAGGAGCATGAAGTTGTGGTTAATGAAATTCATGAAGAGAGACCACTAGTTGCATCTGTTGTGCCTCAGTGTGCACCTGTTGCATCTAGAAATTTTGATGGAACTAGTGGATCAATTAGAAATACCGGTAGTGGTAATTTAATAGAAGATGTGGATGATTTTTTCAAAAGACAAATATTGAGTAAAGATTTATACAGATCTACAGAGAGGAATGTATAAGAAATAAAATTAGAAGGCAAGAAGCCATTCTTGCTTGAGGTATCGAGAGATGGTGAGCCCATCGGGCCAAATGCTACAAAGTGGGCCACCGAGTTGGGTGTAAGATGTAGGGCCCATTTGGATATTTTCAAATCAAGTTTGTATAGCAAGATCCACGAGTTGTGGAAAATTTTATATATAAAATAGAAAATGCTTTTGAGACTACTAGTGGACAAATCTCTAGAAAATATTACAAGCAAAAGATGAGAATTTTGATGAACAATTATAGATACAATTGTTGAAAAACAATCATGGAGGGAAAATAGAGTTTAGACTCCACTAAATCTCCCAAACAGTGGGAGGCATTGAGAGAAAGTATGCATTCTGAAGAATATTTAGCAAAGAGTAATAGAGGTAAGAGAGAAAGAGATAATGTGAGGGCTGGATATACATTTGGTCGAGATGGGTTGCACACCAAAATGGAAAAATTTGCAGTAAGTGTATGGCTTTTTGGTTCAATTTACATTGTGTTATTTATTTCATTTTTTTATTGAATTGACTATATGTTGAAATTGACATTGTATTTTAGGTGGAAAATAGTAATAGAGAAGAAGGTACAAAATATATTGTCAATTACATGGCATCACTAGATCCTAGTAAATCTAAGAGTAGGATGAAGTCAAAATCTAGTTCGTCAACAAAGATTTCATAGCCATATGTTCAATTCCCAGTAGAAACCTCTGTAGATCATGTCAATTTAAATGAAACAGGGTACCAAAAGGTAATGAGTTGCATATTTAGTCTTGCTCAGTAAGTTTCCTAGTTGGTTGCCTCTGTTAACCCTATAGTTTCTACATGGAATGAGCATAAATCCATGGATTCAGATGAGGTAACAGGCTCTACTGATCTCATTTCTTCTTTTTTGGAAATTCTATATACAAATGCCTCTTAATATGTAGATTATTGAAATCTGGACGTAGTAGAATCCAACCCAATTTCTTTATTGTTGGAGTGATCTAGAAAATGTTCTTTTGGATAAATTTATAACTTGCATTCTTTACTTGACTATTGAATGTTTTGTATTTTTTTTGCACGATGTTTAAACCACATGTAGAGAGATTTTATCAAAGCAATAGGAAAACAAAAATGCCTTCATGATGTCAACAAAGTTGCCGATATTGATAGTGATGAAGTGGACAAGAATGTGTAGCACGGTCATCTTAGTTGTCCTAAAGTTGAGGTAATTAATATAATAGTTGTCAGTTATCTGGCCCAATGTTTTGTCATTCTTCAGGCTTAAAATGTTCTTTTGGACAAAACAATATATCTTTTTCATTCTTTACTTGACTTATATTAATTTTTGCATGATGATTAAACCACATGATGTAGAGCAATTATATGAAAGTAGAAAAAAAAGAAAAAGGCCCTGCCAATAAAACTTTCTGCAAAGTTGTATAACTTCATGTTTGCAATGATGTTGATAGTGATTATGATGATGAACTCGATGAGAATGCACATGATATTCACAGTGGTATTAATGTTGAATTCGAGGTGAGTGCTATGAAACCACATATCCCTTTCTTATCCAAAAAAAATAGATGGAGTTGTTCATTTGAAAGAGAAAGAAGGGACCTTCACACAGTGGCCACAAAAATATTTGAAAAAATGACATAGTTGATGTTTATGATCTTGTAGTACTAGTTGTTAGACAACTTGGCCCACTAATTTATGCAAAATTTTGAATGTGTTGTACAAGGATCTTAATATTTTTTGTCAAAATGTAAGTGTAGAAGAGAAAAATAAGGGTTAGTAGTAGCAGAGTGTGGAGAGTGAAGTTGCAGATAGAGAATGTACTGAGCCTAAATAAGTTGAACCCAGATAAAACTAGAGAATTTGATTTGGGTGTAAATTCTATGAGTAGAATAGATAATGTTCTATTTTATTGCACCTATAATGTAAAACCCCTTGATTATAACTTTATCTTTTTGTTTGGGTTCCACTCACTCAAAATGGTGCATTATAGAAGAGGGGATATGTTTTTGTGTAAGTAGTAGACACAAAGAATAGGGATGCAAAACAAGAAGTAAATATAGAGCAGATAAAGAGGTGCAGAGAAGAGTACAAGTTGTAGAGAGTGCAACATACATGTATGTGCAATTGCAAATAAGTTGCAACATATAATTATCATCAAAATTGTAATATATTGTAGAAGAAAAAAAAGGCATTGTAACTCAGTTTTCTCAATCACAACAATAAGAAACACACTTTGTAACAGTACATTTTTCAAAGAAAAGACACATTTTTGTCTTGTATCTACTATAAGAAAATGTTTTCTCAATAAAATTTTAGTATTTTTCCTTCTTAATAGACGTTTCATTATGTGCAAATGAATGGTTAATTATGTTTTTCTATGTTTTTATATGTTTAAACCTCAATTAAAGCATTGTCTCATTTCCAACACTTATAGGGAAAAATCAGTGAACAAAAACAATTAAATAAACTAACAATTGACTAAATATACTACCAATTGACATAAATCAGTGAATAAATATGACTAAATATAATGATTATGCAATTAATAAAAAATGTATCAATATACCTACTAGTTGACAAAAAATAGTGAGCAAAAACAATTAAATAAACTACCAAATTGGCCAAAATGATGATTAAAATTAATGAATAAATATGCTGCAAATGGATGGAAATCAATGAATACAAATGACTAAATAAGTGACAAGTTAACAACAATCAAAAACTAAATTAATGACTAAATATATCAGTGAATAAAAAATGACTAAATAAGTGACCAATTTAAAATAATCAGTGACTAAATTAATGACTAAACACACTACCAAATCAATCAAATTAATGACTAAATTAATTACCAACTCAATCAATCAAACGACTAAATTAACGAACAAATCAATCAATCAAATGACTAAATTAACGACCAAATCAATCAATCAAACAACTAAATTAACAACCAAATCGATCGATAAAATGACTAAAAATTGTTTAGTCGTCAATTTGGTCACATTATAAATGACTAGAAATAAACTACTACTAGTCACATGACCATGTTTAGTCATTTTAAGTAGTTTTTAGTGGTTTTTTTAGTGATATATTGTTGTTTTTGTACTAGTGATAAGACGGTGATTTATCTTACTTTCACTAGAGCTTTCTCCCATAATTTAGATTCTCCAAGGTAAAATAATTGTGTCTTATTTTTTGATAGTTGTTTTCTCTCACTTTATTTAAATTTCAAATTCAAATTATTTTCTAAAGAGAAATGTTCATAATTTGTTTATTTAGATTGATATGTTGAGGACCGTTGTATGATATAAGCCATCATAGTTTGTGGGTTAGATTAGTTTTAAAGAGAATCATTTCCTTTGGTATTAGTTATTGTGAGTGATTTTGTAGGTTGATTCCCACAACAAAATCAAGTGGGAAAAATTCCTTATAAAAAAATTGAATTAACTTTTTATTTGGAAGACATCACTAGAAAGTATAGCAAAAAATATAGAACCTTTGACGAAAAAGTATAGTTCCTCAAACTAGAAGTTTATGTTGCAAGCATATCTCAATCAATGGAGACTATTAAGGGTATTATGGAGAAACTCATGGAGAATTTATGCTCATTTTAAGACACCAAGAGCAACGAGAAAGTGCGCCAAGGGCATCATTAGATCATAATAGCCCTCGATCACCTTAATGTATAAAGATCAAGTGATGGAGGTACAAGATGAAAGAGATTGAAAAAACATACTTGAAAGAGAGTCTCTAATATACTTTTGGATGAAGGACTTCGAGGACCGAAAGAGAAGATTGCATAGGTCTCTAGAACAAGCTAACTAGCTCTTGGCCAAAGGATATTAGTATGAGACTTGAATGACAACGTGACACAGTGTCATCTAAGGGATGTGTTGGTGTCTTATACAAATAGAGAGTTAGGCTTGTAATAAAAACTCATAGAGTTTTCTATCTACCCAGAATTTGAAGTTTGACTATTTTACTAAGTTAATAGAAAGCTAAAATGAAAGGAAACGACAACAAGAAGAATACTTTATGAATCCAAACTAAATAGATAAAATTGAAAAAGAAGGGAAGATATGAACTCATGAAAGGTTTTGCGTTATGAATCCTCCATCAAAGCTTCACATGAATGACCCACACACAAGAAGGACGAGGAAAAGTGTTGGGGTTGTTTTAGGGCTTGCCTTAGTCAAACCCCTATTTTGGTGTTTCCACCTCCATAGATAGGAAAATACATAGAAAATAGACAAGATGTGTAATAAAATAAAACCCCACTATGGAGGAGAACTATATCAGAATTAAGTAGATGAGACAAGATACGTTAGCAAATAGACAAGACAAGATAATCTAACAAGAGAGAATTACCAATAACTATGGCTCCCTCTCAGATTGAAATACAAGACGTTGAGACTTAGCAAGAGAGTCATGGTTGTTGACAAGATGTAAATCTAGTAGAGCTTCACCATAGAGAAGAGATGTAAAAGAGAAGAGAGTGATAAATCAAGTTGGAGTGATAAAAAGTGAGAATGAACTACAAGAAGATGAGAATGAATGTGAATGGAAGTAAAAATTAGATTTTTATGAGGTTGCATGGGTGAGAAGATCCATTACATCTGTGATTATGCCATGATGACATGTGTCATGGGAGAATTTTGTGAGATTCACTCATTTAAACTCAAAAATTTTAGGGATTCTAGCACGCAATGTGGATGTTTGCATGTAGGCATCCAACTAAACACTTTGCAAGAAATGAGGTGTTGGATTGCTAACGCTTCATTGTTGTCCCTTATGGAGTTGAAATCATGAAATTATAAGTCATAAGGTTCTTTTTGTAAATGTGGATAGGTTACATAAATGTGGTGGGCTAAATGCATAAGTGTGAAATTGCCATGTGGTGTAATTTTATGAAACTACATTTTGCCCCACTTTAGTGAGCTAAATTTTGAGAAAAATCAATTACACTAAAGTAGAAAAGAAACCATTAGTGCAAGATCAAAAATTTAAAATTTTTATAAATTTACTTGCAAAAACAATACTATAGAGGTCATAGAGGTCAAGCAAGTGGATACTGATGATGCCCCCAATGATTGAGTGCAGTGAGAAATTACAATGTCGGATGTGAAGTTTCATTATGCAAAACTCAAATTTAGGTTTGTTTGAAAATCAAAAGAAGCTACCACGACGAGAAGAATGCTTAAGAAAAAATTCGTGGTTTGGAAGAAAAATATGATAAAGAGGTGAATATATGCCCCCATTTTTTTCGCCTCCACCTAGGTGGGGTGAAAAAATGAAGGATGGAAGGACCACATCCACAGGGAAAATGGGTCAAAAATGACCTATATATACTTGGGTGGGACTATAGAAGGGTCATTTCCACTATTCACAGTGAGGAGTTTGTTGAATTTTATGAGAGAAAGCCAAAAAATACCTTGCAGCCAAGAATACGTAGCCCTGAGGATTGAGAAAATTTTCTCAATCATAGCCAAGGGAGGTCAGGTCGATGAGGTATGATGAATATTACCCTACTTTATGTTTTTTGCATTTTTTTTCCTTTTCCATTTCGAAACTAGCGCAGGTGTTTGGTCGGCATGCTATCATCTCGACAACATGTTGACCTAGATTTTGACTATGCTGGCATCTGCCTTGTGTGGTGTTGTTAGGTAGCCTTCAACCTTGAACATAGGCACATTGTGCAAAAATCTGTGTAGCACACCTCTATCCTAGAGGTTTACTTAGAAATTTTTTGATGTAGAGAGGATTTTATGATGTGGATGGACCTCTAACGTGAATTTTGTTTCTACTACAAGAGTGGTCTGAGATCAAGGAGCATAGTGGTGGACATGTGCTCACTATGATGTGTGATCAGAGAGAGGATGCATCTAGATGATGAGGATCTATTGTGGCATGTGGGCTTGTGGTGGGCCTACATTTCTAGAGATGTGTTACAATCCATCGATGCTCATGGTGCTCATGGAATGTTCGGATGAAGATACCTCCTCCTTCCACCTACCATTAGGAGAGATGACCATTACGTTGGAGGATGTGTATCAGATCACTAGACTATCCATTTATGGAAGGGAGGTGGCCTATGATGAGGCGAGGGTAGCACAAGAGGCCCTAGAGGGCCAGTAGTATTTTGTCGAGTAGATAGAGCCCAAAGATACCATCAACCACATCTATATGTGGTGGTTCGATCAAGGGAAATTTTCCATACCACTCATCTAGAGAGTGATGGTCATTACAATTTCCCTCTGAGTTGTGATGGATGGGTGAGGATCTCACCTATACGGGGCCTCATCTATTAATGACTTGGGTGTTACATCCATTATGAGTTTTTTCATTCTCACAGCTTGCACGCTTCTACAAGTGTGAGCATTCAAACAAATCACATACACTCGGCCAATTAGGTTTCCCCAAGGTCTAGCACCTGGTACATAGATGGCGCACATGTACCCATTGGTGCATGATTGGATATGTGGAGAGAGTAGTTTTTTGCGGCTATAGTTTGATTCTTTGTAGTCACATGATATGAGATGGTGAACTTATAGGGGTATGAGATGTCCCACAAACATGCGGTAGTTGTAGCATATATAGCATGCATTGTATCCTAGTGGGGAAATCATACCATATTATAGCCTCATACTACTAACATTGGGTCACCTGACGGTTCATACAGGTGCAGAAAATATCATTGACTCCTACATATGTTTGGTCAGTGAGGATTGCCACCTAGTTAGGTGATCATTATCATTTGACCATTATGGATATTTCTTTTATCAACAATGGGTCAATTAACGAAGATCAGCCTCCTATCCTTATGATCAACGATGTTGGAGTTACCCATATTTTTAGAGAATAATGGGTGACAATTGACCCTACCTTGATTTTCTTAACACATGCCCCCATGGGAAATGTTGATGCATAGGGGCATAGAGGAGAGGGTCATAGTGATGGTGGCAACGAGGAGGGTGAGCTAGTAGTGAGTGAAATAATAGAGATCGAAATGATGGTAGAGAGTGTCATCCTCTCCATGTGTAGTCCCAGTCTCAATGGTGCCCCCTTCAGTAGTGATCATCCCTCCTACAATAAGAAAAGTAGGACTAGGACCTAGCATTCAAGCCCCTTGATCCACATTGGCCACGTGGGAACCTAGGTACGAGAGTGATTCATTTTAGTTTATCTCATATATATATGCAAATGTTTTTTATGTGATCTAGTACTGATAGCGTATAATTCTTTGTGGTTGCAATCAACACATAGGAGTGGATCACCTTCATCAGGTAGTGCATTTCTAAGGCTACCCTAGTCGTTCCTATCTAGGGGAGAATCATAGACAAATATAGGTCAAATTCAATGGGGCGACATGCCCATATTTTTGAGCTTGTTGTGATTCTCAAGAATTCTTATGAGGAGGCACACATCAAGATTGTACAAGGGGCCGTTGACCTCATCAAGATGACCAAGTAGCAAGATCAGTGCTCGATGAAGCTCTGCATTACACTAGTCGATCAAGATCAAGTGAGGAAATAGGTAGAGGGTTCCATAGTGGCACTTGATGCCTTATAGAGCTAGCTCAATGAACTCAATAGGCAGGTGAAGGAACTGAGGCTGGGCATGGATCCCTAGGTGTAACATCTTTAGGAGGAGATGTGGTAGGCTTGTGAGTGGGAGGTATGATTACGTGAGGAGGATGTTGAGTTGTGAGGAGAGGTCTAAGGACTATATAAGAGTGTGTCCATATTGTGGTCACATTAGTCATGATCTATGACATCAATTCAGCCTCCACCTCCACCACCGCCACCGCCAGAGGGCTCAAGGAGCCATGCACTAGGGGACTAGAGGTCCATTTTTCATGCACCAAGTTTTGTACATGGATTATATTGTTTTGTATTGAATTATTTTGATGTAAAGACACATACAAATACACAGTCACCACATTTTGATGTAGTGGTTTGGTACATGTACAAGACATTTTGATATATATATATATATGAGATTTTTGTGTGACATCATGATGTTCTTTATGTGTATGTATACTTTCATGTATGGCTATGTGATGGATTTTATCTTTATGAATGTATTTTTATATTAGATACTATCATGATCTAATAAACACATATTGGATGTATGTTAATTAAATTCAATGCTGATCTAATTGCCTAAAAAGATGTAATCAAATACAATACACATATATACAATAGAATAAAACACACACACATATATATAATTCCTCATTAGAAATTAATTACATACACATGTTTACATCATACCACAAAATGTAGAGATAATTTTTTAATGAATAAAATTCATAGCATAATGAATTGTGATCCCCCAAGGACGAGTGTCATGTGTATGCCGCATAGACACTATGCACAGTATTGACAAAGATGCATCACATTGACATGTTTTTTTTCAATAGTTAAAAATCCATAAACAACAAAACCATACATGGAGATGATTATGTAAGGGCCTAACCAATTAGGGTTGAAGTTCCCCTTTTGATTAGGTGACACATTTAAATTGTTCTAATTCTCATGGAGAATCAGTTCACCTACCTTGAAATTTTGAGAAATAACACCTTGATTATAATGTTTAGAAACAAATCATTGATAAGCTTGGAGATTTTTGAGGGCTTGCAACCAACGCTCATTGAGAAACTCAAGTTGATACAAATGATCATTACGGTAAGTGCCATCATCAATTAACCCTTTAAGAGAAAGTTGTAAAGATGAAATTTCTAAATCTAAAGACATGATAGCCTCATAACCATACATGAGGTTGTACAAGGTTGTACTATTAGCCATACAAAAACTTTTGTGATAGGTCCACAAGGCATGGATTAATTAAGTATGTCAGTCCTTACCATGTTTATTCACTACTTTTTAGAGAATAAACTCAAGAGTTTTATTAGATGCTTTAGCTTGGCCATTAGATTTAAGGATAGTATGGTGTAGAAAAATGATGTTGAATATGATTTTTTTCTATGAATTGATTCACTTCTTTGTTCTTGAATGACGTACCATAATCAAAGACAAGGGTGGAATGCAATCTAAAATGTGCAATGATATTGTTTAGAAGAAAGATACAAACCACTTTAGCATTCATGGATCAAAGTGGAACAACTTCAACCCATTTCATAAATTAATCAGTAGCAATAATGATGAAGGTATATCCTTTACAATAAGGAGGTAATATTTTTCCAATAATATCCAATCCCCAATTCGTAAATGGCCAACGAGAGGTATGATTTTGAAGCTCTTAAGCAGGAGCTTGAATAAGGTTGTTATGTTGTTGACATTGTAGAAAAATTTTGACAAAGGAAAAGGAGTTTCCAAAAGTATCACATGTGAATCAGTTTACGTACTGAGGATTTATTTCCAAAATGTCCACCCTTAGAGCTTGAATGGGATTCTTAAAGGGAAAGGGGTATTTCTACCTTAGTGAGAATTCAAAGTAGAAGATCATTATAAGATTTACAACAAAGAACATATAGTACAATGTATTAGACTAAAAATTTTCTTATTTTATTGTGAGCATTTTTAGTCACATAGTCACGCAATTTTTTAGTCTTAAAATAATTATAAATGTGAGAATACCATTCCCCCGAGTCTATATGAGCACATACTATAACATCGGGTTCAAGTTGATCTGAGATAGTGGGAGAGAGAAATAATGTAAACCATGAAGTGGTATTCTTTTATGCCATTGTCTGAAGGCACAAGGGAGGTTGCACTTCCCATTGCATTTGTGAGTCAATTTTCTCTCCTAGGAACACTCTTTATTATAAAAGAAGAGAAATGATCAAGCAACGATAAAGCCAAATCCCAATACTGAGATAGCTTATTCCAATTAGCCTGATACATTCTTGTAATTCGATATACAATAATTTAAAAATCACCATGAATGTATAGATGTTTAATGTTTAATTCCATCACGACACAACCTAGCAATAAGGGCATGTCATACTCAAGAATATTTTTCATGCAATGAAATTTGAATCGAAAAGATAGAGGAACTGGATTTCCTTTGGTTGAGACTAAAAATACACCTTCCCTGGAGCCAACTTGACATCTCAATCCATCAAAGTACATCTCCCATACAAGTTAATTATTTTTTACAAAAAAAAAATCATCAAGAAATAGGTCTAGATTAGGGAGGGAGTGGGGTGAGGGAGCTTTTTCCAATTGATCAGCAACAACTTGACGTTTAATTTTTTTTTGAGTTATAAACTTTATGTCAAACTTAGAGAGCAACATGACCCATTTTCCCAATCTTTCCAAAGGTCGATTCTAGTAAATAGATGTTTAAGAAGATCACTTTTCACAATGACATGGGTTTCATCATGAAGAAGATAATGTTGTAACTTTTGCATTGTGAAAACAAGAGCAAAATATTTTTTCTCCATAGCAGAATAACGAGTTTCATAATCAAATATAATACGACTAATATAGTAGAATATTCTTTATTTACCATCATCATCATCATGTTGAGTTAGTGAAGCTACTAAAGCATAAGTTGATTTAGAGATATAAAGTAAAAATGGTTTATCTTACACAACCAACATTAAGATAGGAGGATTGGCTAAATAACTCTTGATTGACTCAAAAGTTTTTTGTATTCATCATCCCATTAGAAGTGAACATTTTTATTCAAAAAACACTTGAAGGGAAGGGTAAAATCAGTCAATTGAAACACAAATCTACAAATTATTTGAATCTTCCCCTATTAAATATGTAGTTGAGAGATGTTCTTAGGAGGAGATATGTGAACAATTACATCAATATTATTTGTATTGAATTCAATTTTATTGTGGGAGATGATAAATCCTAAAAACTTGTTGGCATCGATGTTGAAGACACACGTAAGAGGATTCAATCTCATATTATAGATTTGAATCCTTTCAAAGATAAGATGAATATTTTCAACATGATCTTGATGAGTCGTAAACTTAGCCAAAATATCATCCACGTAATCTTCTAGAATTTTGTGAATAAAGTCATGAAATATAAGTCTCACCCATTGGTAAGTTGCTCCTACATTATTTAACCCAAATAACATGACCACGTAATAGAAGGTACCCTAAGGGGTAGTGAAGGTTTTCTTATACTAATATTTTGAGTTAATATGAATCTAATTGTATCTTGATAAGCCATCCATGAAAGATAACAAGGTATGGCCTGTGGTCGAGTCTACAATCATATCAATATTAGGAAACAGAAAGTCATCCTTAAGAGAAGCCTTGTTGAGATCACAAAAGTTAATACAAATATGAATATGGCCGTTAGGTTTGATAACAACAATGATATTTGATATCCAAGGTGAATAGTCAATAGTATGGATAAAACTAGCTTTGAAAATCTTCTTTATCTTAGTCTTAACTAATAAGGCGACCTTGGGATTTATCTTATGAATATTTTGTTTAATAGGATTAGAATTGGGATATAGAATGATATTGTGGACCACTATAGACTCATCAATACCAAGCATGTCCTCATATGACCAAGTGAAGATATTAGGATGAGAATGTAACAAATCATAATGTTGTTTAGATTCTTCTAAAGAAAGGCACTTTCCAATCTTAATCACCTTTTCAAAAGATTTAGGATCCATGAGAAAATCATTAGTATCCCCTTTGAGGAGAGTACTATAATATTTAGGATGGGAAATAGGAATGTCATCATCCATATTAGATAAAGGAGCCCTCTCATCAAAAATCACAATGGATTCTCCAAAGTATGCTTTTTTGTTCAAGTGATACAAGAATCATTGTTTATGGTGATTAGGAGGCAGATGAGATTAGAAACCTAAGAATTATTCTAGCACTTCCTTTGAAGAGAAGGAATCTAGACCATTAGAGTCCACTTTTCCTTCAATTAGTTCAAGATGGAATAGATTGAGAGGCTCAATAGAAATCATGCTGACACTCCACCATGGTTTCTACCTAGACTATTCATGAGAAAAACCAAGCCCCAAGTTACCCTTGCAGGGTATACATTCTATAGGGACTTGAATTCCTTTTTCATTATGCACACAACCCCTACGTCAATAACCATACTTAGAGAGAATTCTAAAGCCAAGGCCATAACACATTTGAAAATCCTGAGAAGGACAAGGATCTACATAGAGAACATAATTCCAGTAATACAGATCATACTCCTCTACACAATCACAATCACCTTCCTTTTTAATGGGACTACAACCATCAACCTCATTGATGAAAGAACAATTATCTTCCTCACCAGGGGCACAATCATTCTCAATAGGAGCATGATCACTTTCCTCAGCGGGAGGATAATCGACTTTCTTGGTAGATGTGTATGAGACTATTGGAATATCAAGGTGGATCATAGGGCCAACCTTTTACTCTCCGACAAAAAACTTGGAAAATTCCAAAGACCTCCAATCATAACCAAGACATGCATCAGATTTAGAAGAAGAAATAGAAGAAATAGAAAGGATTCTCCACTTCAGGACGATCTTCCTTAGGGACATCCATCTCAGGAGTAGCCTTCAAATCAATCACTACCAAAGAGGATGTCAATGTACTAGAACATAATGATGAAATGCAATTTTAAGAGTATAAGAAACCAAGACCAAATCAACAACTATAATTTCACAAAGGTGTATAGCATCAGGGTTAGCCTTAATTTCAATTACTTTATTATTAGCAACAAATTTTATACAATGGTGCAAAGTAGAAGTTATAGCCCTCAAATCATGAATCCAGACTCTTCCAAAGAGAATATTGTATGATAAATGTCATTTCATAACATAGAATAAGGTGGGTATAGTAATGGGGCCCAAGCTGAAAGGAAAGATTATCATGCCTAGGGTTTACTGACCAACATAATCAAATCCACGAATGTACAAAGAAGCAACAAGAGAAGATGAATTAATCTTAATTTCAGGTAATAGGCCAATGCTACATACATTGAGATTTGAATCAATGTCAATGATATCATGCTTAATATCGACGTTATTAATATTAACTATAATCATTAAGGATATACTTGCTTCTATACTTCTAGAGGTAAGAGTTATTGCAAATAGAATGTTATATTTGGTGAATTCGCATGAATATGAGCCATCAACACATTAACATCTATTGGCCTAGCAGAAGAAGGCAAGATGATCTTTTCTAAATCTTCTTGGAGCATACCTTGATAAACCAGAGTAGACTAAATAAAATCCCTTAATGAAATCTTGGCAGGAGTAATGTAAAGTTGCTTGACAAGATTATAATCACTAGGGGATTTAGTTATAGGTTTATGTGTTGGACAAAGACTTGGTTGGGAAGGTGGTAAAAATTAGGTTGATTCAAATTCTATTGATTACTTCTAGTGTTGCAATATGAGCTACCTCATTGTAAGAGGGAGTTGTAGTCTTCAAGAATCTCATGTAAAGCTCTAGTGAGCCAATAGTGATCGAGACCCCATGAATAGAATGAATTCTTGTAGGATATGGGATAGACAAAGTCACATAAGTGATGAGTCTCTTAGGCCTTTGAGGAGCGACAAAGACTAAAAATACATTGACAAACTCTTCGCCTGGTGAAGATGAAGTAGATGGTTGTGGTGAAAAAGTTTGTTCATGAGATCTACGAATAGGATAATATGCCTCTAAGAAATCATCTAAGGTATCATCTAGCATATCAAAATATTCCTTAGAAAATGAATTATTGAAAGCATTAAAATTAAAAAAAAGAAGATTTGACATGATCTACTTCACGTCAAATTCACCAAAATGTGGAGGCGATTCGCTACTCCGAAGTCCCAAGACAAACAAGGTCTAAAGGGAGAAAATATCCCTCGGTCACCTCAATGTATAAAGCTCAAGTGGAAGAGTTACGAGATGAAAGAGATTGTAAAAATGTACTTGAAAGATAGTATGTGATATACTTTAAGATGAAGGACTTCAAGGATTGAAAGAGTAGATTACACAGGTCTCTAGAACAAGCTAACTAGCTCTTGTCCACATGACGTTAGTGCAGGACTCTAATGACAACATGACATGTTGTTTTCTCAAGGATGCACTGGAATCTCATACGAAGAGAGAGTTATAATTGTAAATAAAACTCACATATTCTACTATCTACCCAAAATCTGAAGTATGACTATTTTTCTAAGTTGATAGAAAGCTAAAATGAAAGTAAACGACAACAAGAAGAACACTTTATGAATTCAAACTAAATAAATCAAAATGACAAATAAGTTAAGATATCAACTCATGGAAGGTGATGCACTATGAAGCCTCCAACAAAGCTTCACATAAAAAACCTACACACAAGGAGGATGAGGAAAAGTGTTGGGGTTGCTTTGCGACTTGCCTCAAACAAACCATTATTTTGGTTTTTCCACCTCCATAGACAACTAGATAGATAGAAAATATACAAGACATGTAATAAAATAGACAAGACGTGTGGTAAAAGAAAACCACGCTATAGATAAGGAGAACTTGTATCACAAATAAATAGATTCAAGACAAGATATGTTACCAAATAGACAAGACAATATAATGCAACAAGATACCATTACCAATAGTATGTGGCTCCCTCTTGGATTGATAGATGAGATTTTGAATGCTTGCAAGAGATCCTTGGCTATTGATGAGATGTAAATTTGATAGAGATTTGTCATAGAGAAGAGATTCAGAAGAGAAGAGAGTGAGAAAGTGAGTTGAAGCAAGAAGAAGTGAGAATGAACTACAAGAATATGAGAATGAATCAGAATGGAAGTGAAAAATAGAGTTTTATGAGGTTGCACGGGTGGGAAAAGCTGTTACATTTTTTATTATGCCACGACAACACATGTCACAAGAAAAGTTCATGAGATTACCTCATTTAAACTTAGAAAGTTTAGGGATGCTAGCATGTTGCATGGATGTTTGTGCATCATGTAGGTGTCCAACTCACCACATTGCAAGAAATGAGGTGGAAGACTGTTAACACTTCATTTTTGTCCCTTATGGAGTTGAAATCGTGAAATTTTGACTCATAAGGTTCTTGTAATAAATGCAACTAGGCACCATAAATGTGGCGGGCTAAATGCACAAGTGTGAAATTGCCACAAGATGCAATTTAAGACACTACACTTAAAAAAATAGATAGCTATAACACTTGGTATTAGGGGTAGAGAGGGTAATGTATCAATATTTTTATTAGGTATTGGGGATAATAGAATGGAATTGATTGGGGATTGGATCTTAGGGATAGGAACTTAGATAAAAATAAAAATATAAAATTATCTTTATACGTTTAGCTTTAATGAGGCCACAAGAGGAATGTTGTGTTATTTATGTAGAGATTGAGTATAAATTTGTTAATTCTTAAGTGGTTGAAATGTTGAAGGTGTGTGTACACCATAAAGGATACACACTTTTGATTCAAAAAGAAGCGTTTGACCAATGTGCACCTTGTAAATCTCACACGTAAAATTAGTTTCTAACTTGGCAATCACTAGAAAAAGGTTACCTATTTTGACCATTTTTAAATATCTTTGTCATGAAATTTAGTGGATGCCTTATTTAAAAGATTCAAACATGATAATACTATAGAGTAAAATTTCAATTTTGATTGGTAGACATGAGAAAGGTGAAAAATTAAATAGTTTCAATTTCTTTTGGTCTACCCTATGCACATGCATTTATTTGTTTTATTGATCCAAACAGAAAGTAAGTTAAGATTAATCATTGTTAAATTATTACAAAGTAAAATTATTTTAAAGTATTTTGTTTCATAATCTCCTATCAAAATTTATTCTTTTCAATTCAAGCTAGGTGTGATAGTGTTGGAAATGAAATGTTCAGTTGAACATATGAGGGGTATAAATAAATAAGAGTATAAAAATATCCTTAAAATACTATGTACCTAAAATATATAGTTAAAAGAGGGGATATTTTAAAAGGATTTGTTTAATATGAAATGTATTAAATTTTTAAAGGGAAAGTGTAATAAGTTGGATCCATGAAGAGGGGAAGTTCAATTTCTTGGTTAACGTGGGTAGTAGTCATGTCATTCATTGAGGGGGCCATCTCTCATTTTCTAAGTCTTCATAGATTTTAGAAGAAAAACGCTTTGGTATCGTGGAGGTATGATCTATAAATTGATTAGAAGATTTCATGGTAAAGTGTAACATAATTCAAAAGACACATTTGTGTAGGGTACTTGGGTGCAAGTGCCAAAAGGGGGAAAAATAAGGTTAACTAGATTTTTCATGGCACAATGCACAATTATTTGATTTTTCTAGACAATTATTATGTAACTATTGTGGTAGTTTTGAAACTACCATGGAAATTGTGAAACCACTACCACTGAGGTGGTTTCCTACTAGAGGGGCATTTTCATCACTATACAAAGTGAAATTTGATGTGTCAAAAAATATTTTCTAATACCCAATTTAGTGCTTTAAATTTCCTTCCTTCATGACTCCTAGTGAGTTCCAAGGTTCTCAAAAAGTTTGTACAAGAATAATAGTCCAATATAAATTCCCAAGAGGAAACCTAAAGGAATTAGAAGTGAATTTCAAGAGAATTCAAGGTTCCAAGTGAACAATAAGTATATTAGGAAAAAAAGAAGTTGGAGGATTATGTCTAAGAGAGTTGTGTGATCTTATAGACAAAAAATAGTTGTTTTAAGGAATTTGTGCACCTAAGAGGTCTAATATTATATTTCACATTGAAATAGTGGACAAGGAGGTGATTTACCTAACTTTTACTAGAGTTTCTTCCATAAGTATGGTTCTTTCAGGTACAATGTTTTTTTTATTATTCTCTTTATAGTTCAAACTTAATTTATTGCTAAAGGGAACAATTCATAAACTATACATTTAGATGTGTATTGATGACTATTGTACACTAAAACCATCATAGTTTATAGATCACATCATTTATAAAATTTAAGCATTTTGAATATGTCATTTAAAGTGTCTTCATTAGCCAAAGATAAGACATAATCAAAAGGTATAAATTGATCAAAATTGCATAATTTAGTTTAAGGGTCAACTTTACTAATAGATATAATTGATATCCAAGGTTTTTGGAAAAACTGTGTGAATTTTTACATCAACGTTTCAGATCATACTCCATGATCCATCATTAAGATGTCCAACAGATAGAGAGAGAAATGAAAAAGAGTGAGCTCAAATTTATTTGAACAAATTTAAATTATAACATAAGGTTTGTGAACTCAAATTTATTTATTTAGTTGAATTAATAATAATAAAAGGATAATAAATCCATACATAAGTATGGAGCATAGGGAAAATTCATAAAATAAAACAATCTCTATCTAAAGGAAAGCCCTTCACCTAAAATACTTAAGAGGGTATATTTTCCCAAAAATATCTCATTGTATGGCTACCCCAAGAGTAGAAAATAGTAACCATGTGTTCCATATAATTGGTAGCCCCTAAATCTAAAATCCATCATGATTTCTATGCAACACATGTTGTATATAATTCATTATGGCCATACATATAGCAAGGATTAACAATACTAAGTTTGATTTTCCTCATCTTGACTTCCAAACATGATAAATTTTCCAACAAGTTTATCATGTATACCTAACAATGAAACAAAGATTACAAACTTAGTTATATATCTTCTCCTTTTGCTTGCTCTGACCTATACAAAAGGAGGAAGTGTGGTTTTGTGGGTCTTGGAACCCTTGAGTGCATAAGGACATGTCCCTATACCTATAAATGTACCGACACCTATACTTGTATATTTGGCATAAAATTGTCACTATTTTAGCTTAGAGCCATGTTTTTCATCTAGTGGATGATAATGAAAAATATCTAAAGAAACTACTCTAATATGAATCAACTTATCAAGTTCTGTATTGAGTTTCGCCAAAAAAAAAAAAAATAGTGGTGCTACACAAGCATATCCTTAAATATCATGTTAAGTGTGAAGTATAAGGTATAAAGACAGAATACGCACTTACCAACTTGAAAAGTATACTTTTCCAACTGATCATCTTTTTGTATAACATTGTATACTACTTGACTTTTAAGTGTAAATGCTAATTGACTAATGAAGTCCTCAATTAATGAAAATCCATGTGGACTGAGCCAAAACAAACATATTTTTCATTTCACATGACAAGATCTTATCCTCCTTTCCAAACAATTCTCTTTTTTTATTGTCTTTTGATGCTCAAAAACCTCATATATTGCAAATAAAGTTAAACAAAATATCTATCAACCCTCTATGCTCATCACATATTGTATTGTGACCGATGGAATAGTATGGGCTGAATACACTTGATACATGAAGAATCAAAGCATATTCATGCCACTAAACGCCAATCCAATCAAGATCATTCGATTTATGCAAAGATAAAGAAGCCATTAAAACTACCACATTAAATCATGAAAGCTTAATAAAACCTATAATCTAAGAAATTGAAACTTATCCTATTGGGGGAGTGGTGTCACGTTGATGTGGAACAATGACCCTTTCCCAATCTCGTGGATAAATGAGCTTGCTTCAATCAGTTTTATTGAAGAAAACTGATGAAACCATTGTGAGATGTGTGATGAAACATGATTTAAAACTATATTAACATGATGCAAGCTATTTTAATATGATTTAGATTAAGATGATTGATTTAGATGTATCCAAAGCTAATCTAAATGGATTCTAAAATAAAAATATTGAAACCCTAATTAACAAGAAAGCTAAATATATGCATCTAAGTTACCATGGAAGCCATTAATGAATAATAGTCTAATTAATGCAAGTAATTAAGCTAAAATGATACTAAGTAAATGCCAAATATGAGTGTGAGAGTGAGCGATTTCAACAGCATGAGTTTTCTTTGAAAAGATGGGTCAATTTGTCTCCAAATGGCGACTTATTTATAGGAAAGCAAATGATAAATGGAGGGTTAAGATTAAAAAGGTTAATCAATGGTCAAAAAGGAAGGAACATGGAGGCATGGATCATGGATTCTCATCAAGGGTTGAAAATGCAAGATGATATTTAATCAAGGGCTCAAATTTATCCAAACAAACACACTTTCAAGACTTGCACAAGAAGTCTTGTAAGTTAACTTGCACATGAAGTCTTGTACGTTTGTTTCAAAAAGGAATACTCCCTTGGAATATCCTTATGGGTGAGAAAAATAGATATTTGGAAAATTAAAACAAAGTTTTAATGTGCAGAAAAAAGGGGAAGGAATATTCTTGAAATATTCTTTTTGGAGGAATGTGCAAAAGATGAATATTCCCTTGCAAGTGGGGGGGAATTATATTTATTGCTAATTGATAACTAAAACAAAGGTTTAATTATGCAATTAGGGGAATTTCATGATATTCATTAAATAAATGAATATGATATGATATTTAATTAAATAACTTCAGATTATTTAATTAAATAAGAGGACTTGGGGATTTAAATTAAATAACTTGATATATTTAATTTAATAAGATGAAATGTTAGCATGAAAGGGGGGAATTAACTTGATTAACGTAATTAGATTAATAGATGAAAATGTCATAAGTAATTAAATAGCTAGGCTAAATTAATTAATTTAGTGAAAAGAGGATGGGTTTGAGAATAAAATGGTGTTAGTATATATGATTCGAGGGCATGGTATCATTCAAGACATTTTTAAGTGTCTACATTTTTCCCCTCTTTGAAGCGAGGTACCTGCTACGTTGGTTCAAAGACTGACGCTTTTTGGATTAAAAACTGTTGCTCAGATCAAAAAATAAAAAAATTCTGATTTTAAGATGCTCCATTGTTGGCCCAGCAAAAGGAATAAGTTGGTTCCCTGCGCCCTTGAGAAATCTGACAATTTTTTAAATTTTGGGTTGATTTATCGAAAAAGGTAAAAAATGTTGCCTCAAGGATCAAAAAGGATCAAGGATGCAAAAAACATGCCAAAAATGGTTCAAAACAAGCTTTAGTTTGGGAAGATTGTTGAAAATGGTGATAATCCCTAACTTCATAGTTAAATTTGGGCAAAAAACCCTAATTTGCAGGCATAAATATATAGGTGAGGAAGGGTCACTTTCAATTCATTTGTGCATTCACAGCTTAGACAGTTGTAATTTGAGCTTTGACCTCTTGACGAAATGGTATAACAAGTGCTCCCATGACACATTTTTAACTAGGTTCAAGAGTACCAGAGGCCTCTAGGTGCAAGACCACCGATATGTGATTTGAAACTCGACTTGCATTTTGACTTTTAAGTGCATTTGTTGCATTTTGAAATTTGAGTTTAGGTGACATCCCTATATAGTGACACTATTTTTAGAATCAACGATGCTATTGCTAATTTTAGTGATGATATTCTGATTAGTGACATATTTCTCGATTTGGAATTAGGGTTTCCTAATTGCAAATCATGGCGCATGTGTAAATAGTGATGCATCCATCCAATTTGGAATTTAGAATTGGGGGTTGTAAAGTTCAAATGGCAATGCAGGTGTGATTAGCAACACATTTTTTGATTTGTAATTTGAATGCATCCATTGTCATTGTTTGGAATTTGAGTTATAGCAACACTTTTGTAAATAACGACACTTTTGTCCATTTGGGGGATAAAAACTCCAAACTTAGCCATTTTTTGTGAATTTTGATGTCATGTGCTTCATGGGTGCAGGAGGTTATCTAGCCTTTGATGTCTTGCAAGCACCAATCAACTGTCTTGTCTAGACTTGATGATTTATCTGAGCTATAACAAGAGCACTTGAGAGAGATTAAACAACCTCCCTACACACAACTAAGTATGCGCCAAGATTATTTTACAATAATACCCACAATCACAATAAACGAAAGATAATGATCGATACCCCATTCCTTTCTCTCTATAGCTCTTGCAAAGTTTAATTTAGTTAAGGTGATTTCTGATATTGATTTCCATCATACGAAGGATACATCCTAGGACATGTTGATCAGGTGTTTTGATTAGGATAAGGTTTATGATAAGCCATTGATACGAAATTCACTGAATGTTTTGGTTTTCAATTTTTTGAGGATGTTTAAGGTTTTCTCTAAGATATTTGATGTTGTTTAGGTCTTTTGAATGTTTTCTATTTTTTTTGGATTTTCGATTTTCAAATGTTTTTGTGTTTTCTGTTATCTAAATGCTTTTTGGATTTTCTTATATTTGGATGTTTAGGGGTTTTCTAAGTTTTTCCAATGTTTTGGGTTTTACGAGTTTTCAAATGTTTAGGGGTTTTATGATATTCAAATGTTTAAGGATTATCAAGTTTTTGAATGTTCAGAGTCTTATGAGTTTTCAAATGTTTTTGGTTTTTTGATATTTGAATGTTTTTAGGATTTTTGAGTTTTTGAATGTTTAGGGTTTTACAAGTTTTCAAATGTTTAGGGTTTTTTTATATTTGAATGTTTTTTGGATTTTTGAGTTTTTGAATGTTTAGGGTTTCATGTTTTTACAAATGTTTAGGGATTTTCAAAATTTTCCTACCAAGAACCTAACCTAAAAAACCTATCCTAGGAGCCTTAGAGGTTGATCAAAGATTAGTCTTGCCTACGTTATACACAAAGACCACATAGTTCAACTGACTTGACTTATTGCCGATGAGAAATGAACAATTGATGGAATTCCATTCTATTATGATGGACTCCTAAAGGACTAACCTAGGGTGTCTCAGGGGCACATCAATGATGGCCTTGCCTCCGTTCAAGCTTAGAGACACATAGTTCAATAGGGTACTATTTTTAGATTTTCAAAGTTTTGTGACCTTTTTAGGGATTTTGATGTGTTTTGGATGTTTTGGATTTTGAATTTACAACTTTTTGAATATTTTTTGATTTTAGTTGTACAAGATTTTGATGTTTTTGGATTTTCTAATGGACGTTTATGATTTTTTTAAGGATTTTTGATGAGATTCCCAATAACCTCAAGATATACAAGAACCTGATCTAATCCACAATGAAGTGCCCCCAATGTGATGAAAATAGACTACCTTGATATAGGCAAGACAAGCTGACCTTAAGAATATGTCAAGTAGTACTAAAGGGGATAGGATACTTCACAACATCAAGCCATGATATGGACACAGACCGATGATGGAATAAATAGGATGAATGATGTGATGGATTGGATGATAGGATAAAGAGCCAAAGATGGATGGAGGTGCTTTATTTATAGAGGTGCATGTTTTCTAGGTTTTCACTAGGGTGCCTACCCAAAGCACAACCGAAGTGGTTTTCACTAGAGGACAATTATTTTTTCTTTACTTTTTCAATCATTTTTCTAAGTTTTTTTAGGTTTTGATCATTTTTTTTTTGGATTTTCTAGATTTACACCCTTCAAGACTAGGCATAAATTGTTTTTAAGATGTAATTTTTTGGTTGGTTCCTGCAAGGGTTCACCTTCAGGATAGTTGATATTCTCCTGATCCATAGCTTGTTATGACAATAAAGGGACCCAACCAATTAGGCTCAAACTTTTCTTTATTGTCTTGATCTAGATTTTTTTATTCTAATTTAGGACAAGATCTCCTACCTAGAAAGAATGGCATTTGATTTTCTTGTTATAGCCTTGTTTTAGTTGGCTTTGGTATACTTACAAGTGATTAAGAGAATCAAGATGACACTCATCCAAGAATTATAACTTATTCAATCGAGATACTCTATATTCTTCTTCAGTGATTAGGTTTTTTAGTGACACTTGTAGTGATGAAAGCTCAACTTCAATAGGCAAGATGGATTTTGATTCGTAGACCAAGGAGAGTGGAGTTGTACTTGTAGGCATGTGGATACTGGTTCAATAGGCCCATAGGTCAGGATTTAACTACAGATGCTAGTCACGACCAACTTCATTAACCATTTTCTTTAGGATTTTCAGAGTGCCCTTGTTCATAGCCTCGATTTGATTGTTTCCCTAGGGGTAATATGGGCTAGAAAATTAGTGTTGGATGTTGAATTTTTGACATGGCTCTTTCACATCCTAATTCTTAAAGGGTGTTTCATTTTTTGAGATAAGGGTTTGTGGAACACCATAGTGACAAATGAGGTAATTTGGGATGAACTTAGCAATTTGCTTCCCTATTATGTAGGTCATAGGAATAGATTTGACCCACTTGGTAAAGTTCTCAGTGGCCATTATGATAAAATTTGGCTATTAGATGAGGTTGGGGTAATCTTTCCCATGAGGTCAAGCCCCCATTGTGAGAAAGGCCAAGGTGTTACCATTGGTTGCAATTCTTGAGCTGGAGCATGGATAGGGTCTCCATGCTACTAACACTAGACACACTTTTGCATGTACTAATGAGCTTCTCTTTCCATGGTTGGCCAGTAGTACCCAATCCTCAATAGTTTCTTAGCTAAACTCATACCACTAGAATGGGAACCACATATGACATCGTGCAATTATGTTAAATTTGTCAAGGCTTCCTCTTGGTTAAGGTATGGTAGTAATGTCCCTTCAATGCTTCAGCAGTATAAGGTATCACTTAGGATCACGAATCGGGATGCCTTATTTATAGATGTCTTCTTAAGGTTGGAGGTGATATCAGATGGGAGGGTTCCTCTGCTTAGGTAGATGAATATGTCATGATACCATAGGGATCTAGGACTAATGATGACACACACAATTTAAATTAAAGGATTTTGAAAGTTGTTACGAGAAGTTATTCCACCAAGAATTCACATTGGAGGACGATGTTTGGTATGTCTAACACTGATCCAATTGTTGTCATAGTGTTTGTTGCTCGATTATTCATACAAGGAATTTTCTCAAAAGTTATATCAATGAAAAATTCCTTGAGAATCTCTACCATCTTCTTATAGGGAGTAATCTTGTCATCCTTAGTTTGATAGTTATCATTGACTTGGTTGATAACTAGCTGGGAGTCTCCATAGACTTTCAATTCTTGTATCTACCACTGAACTATTATCCTTAGGCCTATGATTAGGGCTTTGTACTTAGTAATATTGTTAGTAAATGTGAATGATAGCCTATATGAATTTGGGATGCAATCTACTTGAGGGTTGATAAAGAGAATACCTGCTCCTAATCCATGTTGGGTGAATGATCCATCAAAGTACATTTTCCACTGATCTGTTAGATTGACAAGGAACACTGATTCATCAGGGAAGTCAGATACCTATGGGTTCTTTTTCTAGTTGGTCTATGATCACTTTTCCTTTGATTGCCTTGTGCTCTACATACTCTATGTCAAATTCAATCAAGATCATTACCCATTTGTCCATTCACCCTATGAGAGTTTCTTTGGATAATAGGTATTTCAATGGGTTGATCTTTGTAATGAGTTTGATTTGATGTGACATCATGTAGTGACTGAAATTTTGTGAAGCAAAAACCATTACAAAGCATGATTTCTCAATGGATGAATAGTTCATTTCATATCCCACCAAGGTCTTACTAATGTAGTAGATAGCCCTTTCTTTTATGTTTTCATCATGTTGTGCTAGAAGATAACCTAGTGCTGCTGATGTTATTGAGATATACAAGATTAATGTTTTGTTTGGTATCAGTATTATGAGAACTGGTGGTGTCAATAGGTAGTCTTTGATCTTCTAGAAAGCTTCATCTCGCTTCTCATCCCACTTGTAAGTTATTGCTTTATGGAGAAGATGTGAAAAATGGTAGATTTATCTAATAGTTGTGCTATGAACCTTTTGATGGACTACAATATTCCTTGAAACCCTCTTAACTATTTTAATATTTGTGGTGGTTCCATGTCTAGGATGGCTTTCACTTTTGTTACATCAATTTCTATCCATCTTTGTGAGATGATGTAGCCAAGAAGTTTACATGATGTAACCCTAAAGACACTCTTTTGGATTCAATTGTACCTTGTAATCTTCAAGTCTTTCAAAGATGGGTCCCAAAACTTCTATGTGCTCACTACTTTTATTTTATTTTTCCAAAAATATCATCCACATAATCTTCAACTGCTTTATGGATCATATCATGAAAGATGAGGGTCATTTCTCTTTGATAGGTTTATCCTTCATTCTTCAACCCAAATGCCATCATATTCCAGCAATAGGTTCCCCATGGACAAGTGAATGTAGTTTTATGTTGATCCTCCTTGGCGATCACGATTTGATTGTAGCTAGCCTGAAAAACCATCCATGAGTGATAACATTTCATTCCCTATTGTTAATTCCATGATGAGGTTGATTTTAGGAAGAAGGAAATCATCCTTTGGGCATGCCTCATTTAAGTCTCTAAAATTTATGCATATTTTGATGCCCCCAGTGGGTTTGGAGACTGGTATGAGGTTTGAAACCCACTCAGGATCATTTATCAATCGAATGAATCTAATGTCAAGAAGCTTCTGTAACTCTAGTTTCACCAAGAGTGCTATCTGAGGGTACATCTTCCTTAATTTCTGCTTAACTTACTTAGCTTCAAGATAGACTACTAAATGATGCACAACTATTTTGGGATCGAGCCTTGACATATCTGTGTATGACCATGCAAATTTTTCTCTTTGTCCTTTTAGGAACACTATTAGGTTATTTTTTTCTTCATCCAACAAGGATTAAACATAGAAAGTGATCTTGGATGCTTCTTT